>OY720634.1:43912679-44191867 GCA_963169105.1 Ceriagrion tenellum
AGAAGAATACGGGTCATGGAGACTATCAAGTTAAAAAAATCACACTACTTATTCTGATAGCGATATTATTAAACACTCGATGAAGAGAGACCCAGATGAGGGTCAATATTATTGAAAGAGACATTTAGTCTATCCTCCAATTCCGATAACACTGAGTAGAATCAATTTTTGGCACAGAACGACTAACAGAAAACTTAAATTTAAACCCATGCGGTTCTCCTTACATTAAACAGCACAGAACATGCTACCGACAAACCTTAAACCTTATAATGCAATATTGATTCGATATTTAGCCCTTTATTTAAGAAACCTATTATAGCGTAAAGCATGGAGAGGAAAAATTGAGAATGGAGAGTGCAAAAACTTACATAATGTAAATTTAATTTCAATCAGATCTTTGCAATCGTTAAAAAATAACACAATTAATACGCCGAGTCAATTGAAATACTGGTTGTAAGATTAAAAATGATAAAAAATTCAAATTAGTTGATTACAGCTTAGTTGCCATTATTCTAAAAACGAAGAGCGACTCGAAAATTTCGGATAAGAACTACTGAATGATGCATCCACAGCAATGGACAAAAAGCGATAAAATTGGTACACTTTGCGAAAAAACACTCCATAAATTAATCACTCCTTAAAACTTAAAAAGCCCCATTTTGAAATAGGAAATCGTCGATTTCCATTACGACCAGCACAACCTAAGAACAAATAGGGCTATTTACAAACAAATTTCCCACATAGTTAATTAATACTTAAGTTCATTAGGGATGGTTAATCGTAGGTAGCTTGAACTGCACGGATTCATGGGCTGAGGGATATGTGGCATACGGTACACGCCGCGGAACATCCATCATTTAGCATCACATCAGCCTTAAAACAATATCCCTCGTTACAATATACACAACAAACTAAGCCACGACGCTATCCTTAAGAGAGCTGGAAGCTTATCAGTTTTACCCTTGTTATTTGAATCCTTAAGCCTCCCACCCAAGCGTCTGACAGAAGCCCTGCAATGACATCGGCCAGCCCCTCCGCCAGCGAACTGAAGGTGACACACAAGTTTAACGGCCCTTTGAAAGACGTCGATGCTCTATAATTGACTTTCTAAATTACCATATTACAAAAATCAACAAGAGAATTTATACATTTAAAAAATGCCAATCTTCTAATAAGTAAATACGTAAAGGTTCAAGTGCAACATACACAACAAAAAACACCAAAAATTGGTCAAAAAAGTTATTCTGCACTTTACTAGCTATAGGAAACGTCTTGAGAGAACTAGTCGTAGAATTGAAACAGAAATACTCGAAGGACAGCAGGGAGGTTGATGTTACGAGTATGCCAGGTCCTGGACTCGAGATGTTTTCAAGCAACAAATCATTGTGAACGCTTGGCATATTCACCGAAACTGTCCCGGAAAAATCAGCACCTATATACCTAACTTATAACGTCTACTAATTTTTATAATGTAGAGAAAGATTAGATTCTTAAAGAATTTAAAATAAAATTAAAGAAATACGTGGTCGTACCATAAATAGTTCACGCACATTAGTATTGGTACACCTTTTTCCACACTTCATCCTCGTACAGAGGCCCACCGGACCTGATAGGCAATAAATCGCAAGTAGGCATCCACAAAATTTCATATAGACAAGTGGTAAATACGTGTACATGAGAAAGACATTAATTGATACTCTATCTTTCATATAATTGAATTGCAATATATGTAATACGAACGGTAAGTTTCCGACAATATATTTCAATATTGATTCATCTCAACTAATAATGTCCCAATGAAAAAAACGTAGAGTGAACACGTAAAGCAAAGGGAACTAAATAATTAGGCCATGTAGCTGAATATGTCTGTGGTATGACGGAAACTTGTGGAAAGGGGCAAAAGAGAGTCGGGCGACAGGGATAAGGGGATTTCTTCCATTCTGGAATGAAATAACGGATGAGCACGAGGGTTGGAAATAGAAGGGTTCGGGGTGAAGCAGTAATTGCGGTTCGACTCATCCCCTCCGCGCTTTTCTTTACGTACTTTCACTACCGGGGAAATAAACTGTTCGAAGGAAAAACGAAAATGCCGAAGAGGGAACTGTTAATCTTCGATGGTCTCGGCACATCCCAGCCGTGGTCATTTATAAAATAAAAGCCAGGTAAAAAAAATGCAAGCGCAGGTCGGACAGAAACTTTCACTAACTACTTTGGACCGAGGGTATGGGTAATTTCAGCCCCATAGGTGTATTCCAGTCTTCTTAACGTAAATATTTGAATATTTTAATTGATTACGAGGAAAAAGAGTCACGTGAAAACTAATACATGCTACATAGCATTCAAAGGCGTTCATTCCAATTCAAATAATCCGAAACGCGGAAAAAAGGAAAACCTTGAATACGATCGATCTAACTATAAAGCAAAAATTTTAAACAAAGTTAATCGTGAACAAAACAGTTAATAAACACAAAGATTTAAAACTGAAAAACCTTTTAAGTTTCTCAATATCCTATTCAGAATACAAAATTAGAAGAAAACGAAACGAAAATGAAAGACTCTAACGACAACGAAAACTCACTGGTAGAGTCATTCCATCTTTTTGCGTGAAACGAGATGAAGAGACGAGAGAAGACGAGAAAAAGATGCGTTTGCATCTTTTTGCAAGGAAACAATCATTCCATCTTTTTCCGTTTACGTAGTCCTAAAGTGAAACGCTATTAGACTAATTATGAGGTAGCAAAGAAAAACTGCCACCGATACGATACCAACTACGCCATCTACGCGTATGACGATAAATCGGAAATGATTAGAATTACTGATCAATGAAAAGTTTGTGAGGAAAAGGAAACACCTAACGGTTACGAGAGCATCGGGAAAAAATTCGCACGTCAAACAACTGACAGCGTATAGGAACGAAGTTGTCGTGAAAAAATCTATTTTAATGATTAAATTTTACCCACAAAACATGACAATTTGCTCATACTAAACAATTTAAATCATCATTTACAACATACATCATCGCTGATTAAGATCAACAGTTTTGTTAAGTAACATCTCCAAGGAAGTGCTGATAAGGAAGGGGATGACAACAGCGCAAAGACGTGCTTGAGGAAAATGAGACATCTTCGGAGAGTTTACGCATGGAACTCGGGAGAGCCCAAGGAAATAGGGGATGAAGGGAAAGTGGAAATTTCGAGGGGCGGGAAAAGAATTATTAGATACGGAAGGAGAAAATGAGAGCGAAAGGGGGTGGAGGAGGACGGAAAGACGGATGGAAAGGGAAAAAATCTATTATTCCCCGGCTGGCGAATGAAAGTAGCGTTTGGACAAAAAAGCGGTAGGAAAAAAGATAACGAAAAAAGATAGAAACGCCGAAAAGAGTTTCGCAATTACAGGGATTGAGGGAGAAGGGACCTTAAACGAGAGGAGCCTTCGGGGAGAAATTCGAAGCGAAAGGGTAATGACAGCTAATGGATGAAAAGGGATTATCAAGGGGCGAACTACTGGAATGGATAGCGAAAGAAACCCTCCCGAGTTGAATGCTTCCACCAATAGCACACGTCGATAATTTTCTCCCAGAAGTTTCAGCTCTGAGGGGTGTATTTAAATAATCGATCGAATTTAAATAATGAACCGATGCCGGTGAGGGACTGCGCGGGAAAAAATTCAATACGGCAATGTTTGTAATAAACCTGGTCGAATAGGCTCACATTCCCTGAGAAAGGCAGAAGAGGTCAAAGGACACAAATCTCAGAGAAACATCAATGCGTTTCGAAATAAATTTAGCCTATGTGGGTATATTTAATACATTAACAAGTTTTTTGGTTCGACACTACAACCGTAAGGAAGCAAGATATGGGAAATATGACCAGAATAATCCACTTCCAAGGTAAACAAGTGACGATAATCGTCACCTAATCTATGAAAATGGCAAGTTGTGGCATATTAACGCGGGATGGGCGGGCAATCAAAATGTCACTGGTCAATCAATTCTTAATTTAACCGATTATATTGGTGAAGAAAAAAATCGTAGATCGTTTAGAAGTAGGGTAGGATTTTTAAAAATAAATCCACATATCAGAGAAGGACACTACAAAGCATCATGGAAAGGTGGAGGGTGTTACGTAAATTTTAATAACTTCACTCGCTTCACGATGGACAACAAATTACCCAAAAAAAAAGAAGCAAGATAAATGTTGATTGCTAAGGCACCTGAAATTAAGACATAGCCTTTGAAAAACACGACTGGCACGTCACCCATTCAACTGACATTTCCTTTCAAAAGAGGGCGGTCTCTCACGGTATCGACACTTCCGAGCACAATAGAAGAGACAATGGAAGCTTGTTCCGCTGGAAAAGTGCATTACACTCCCTTCTGGTCTGGGAAAGTGTCTTTAGCTTCACTCTCTTCACGATAGAAAAAAAAGATATTACGACATGCATATCAATCAAAGGGGAAGTTGATCCTACAGCAAAAATAAACGGCGAATAAGAAATGAAGCACATTTTAACAGCTGAGAGTCGCAACAATAAAGTTGATACTTATTTTTTCTACAGAGGTGGGTACTGCATGAAAAGAGAGAATACATTTACCCTTTATAAGGAGAAAATTTAACTTAGGGCACATTAAAAAGATGTACACCTCGAAAACAAGGAATACTCAAGGCAATATTTTCTAAAATAAAGGCCACTAACAATTCTTTCAGGACCGTTCCAAACATAAAATCCGATAAAATCGGAGAATCCGATACGCCTAATCATACTATAACCCCGATACTTAAAACTAAAAAAGTAATTAAAAGGCTCTTTTTCACATTATCTACATCTGAATAATGATAAATGAAACGAAATCACTGAGCATATATTTCAAATGTCTCAGTTATCCATAACCCTGTCAGAAGCCGCAATTCAACCACTTCACTCATGAGTCAGTAACAAGAGGTCGCGACGAGACCACAACCACTTTATTGACAAGAGGAATCGACAGAACATCGCATCGCCAGTGACACGCATGATATGGGCGCCGCGAGATGAATAAGGACACATATGAATAACTGTACATTTCAAACAGAAACTCTTATCTGCCTGGGACAAGACAAGGGAATCGAAAGCCAGCATTAATTCGAAGAGACATTCATTATTGTAGTAGATAATACTTTAGAATAAACTTTTCACCTCAGTCATGATAGTTAAGGAGTCCAAGAAAACCAACAGGAATGTATCTTTCACTCCTTAAGTTACATCTTCGGTGATTTGTGAAATCCAGCAACAACACAGACAGTGAGATTTAAACCAAGTATTTATAAACTATCCGATTCGTGGCTAAAAAGTGAAACCAATCAGGGTCATAAGAGGACGAGATTTTGGAAAAATAAATTCTGAGGAGAGGCTACCTATTCCTATTCATTTCTTACGTGGAGGAAACTGAGCGAATGAAAATTCCATGCAAATTTAAGCAAGCCAAACGAGAACAAAGAAAATACATGGAATATTAATAAATGACATGCAGCGAGCTGTCCGCTCGAGAGAGCATGCGGAAAATTATAAACTATTCACGTTCCAAAAATGCGAATGAAGGACGAGCAAAGAAATCACCGCCGCCAAAACTTTCCCAGCTTCGCGCTTTTGAAACTGAAGCGAAACAGAATTAGTCATTAGCAATGAGACATCCACATTCCTATTCTTTCCATAGAAATAAATACACTGTTACTAGATTAATCTCTCCTCTATTTATCAATTTAAAAACATACTTGAATTAAGACGTAAACGCCAAAAGAAATCCAGAGCACATCACGACTGAGAATAGTCACAGATCGTGGGTTTCAAACAATATGTACTAAAAATATATTTTTCGAGTAACTTCGGAATCAAAGAATTCTTACAGGTGGATCCTAGGGTATGGCTACTTGTGCCATTAATTGATCAACACATAATCAATGTATTTGCGGTAAGAAATGCAGAAATGCACAAGTATGCTAAACCGAAGTAACAAGGTCCGTAAGTAAACCGGTTACGGCAGAGGTACTGTGAAAATTCAAATTACATACGGAAAATTTTACAAAAAGGAAAGTCTATCGAGAGAATTTTCAGAGATGGAGACGATAAAGACCGACAAAAAAAGTCCCGGAAAATTGCGGGAATTTCTCTATAGATATCTCTCACACCTACAATTCCCTCGAATCCCATAAATGATTTTCTTTAAGACAGCCAACTTAAATAATGCAGAGTTAAAGATGTGCAATCTTCCACGAGGATAAAATTTACTTCGACCCGTTTTTCAATGTTCCTTAAATTATCATCAGGTTTATACATCTTTATTTATGCCTTACGAATAATTCCACTCAACTTCGCAGGAATCTTAGGATTGTCTACCGACTTGAATAGTTCGGAACACACCCTACATGGAAATACGATAATAGTAACGTAAAGATAGACGTAACAGACCCTAGATGGAAATAAGATAGTAAGCGTAGGCTCGAGGCTTATTTAAAGAACACTAGCAAAAATAAACAAAGAGTGGAAAGGAAGATGCATAAATTTAAATGCCAAAGAAGAAAGTACGAGAGACAGAGATAAAAAGACAGTTTACATATGGTAGCTGAGGAAAGAAAATGATCGGAGATAATGTTAGAAGATGATGATGATATGGGTATTCGGAAAGACATGAAAACAAGAAAGACATGTCATTCATGAAGTAGAAATGGATGGATAAACAGAGATAGACGAAGGAAAAACTGTGTGAAAAATCCCAAACGAAGGAGGAAATCAACAACGCAGCAACTGCGGAGAAAGTAAACGAAAAACCAATAACTGTAGAAAACCTACGATGTTCTATAGAGTAATGAAAAGGAGAAAAAACACATAAATACACAATGCAGAGAAAAAACATCCCAGGAATATCCTAGATTGAACTTGGAGGAAATAAATTCTAGACTGAACTGGAAGGTTCAATTCAGAATATCTTTAGCCACATATCAATGGGTACAACCATGGATGGTGACTAGTTGTATGATCGAGCAGTTTCAGACTCTCCATTTGGCAAATTAAAAATGGTCGATATCAGTACTCGTTCATGAAGAAAATAAACAGGAGCAAAATAGTTCTTATGGCCGGTTGCAAGAACATTTTGTTATGGAATCAATAGTTATGATATCCATGAAGTTATCGATCTCATAAAAATATTCGGCTTGCAGGAACACATCTACTAGTTACATAACTTATATAAGTACCAATAGTTAATGAATTCGAATATTTGATCTTATCTTCATCCGCCAGATAAAATTTGTGAAATTTTTGCCTGTGAATAATTTCTAATGAGCATAATAATTAGTCAGTTAGATCAAACAAACTGGTTATTAGTCTAAAAACAACTCTTTTATCAAGTAATAAAGTCTCCAAGCGATTCATTGCGCATACGCCATCTTGACTACTCTTGGAACTCAACTCCATTCATAAGTTATGAAACCAATAAATTTATCGAATGTTTCTGCAACACTTATTGAATGGTTTCCATGGCTTATGGGTCCCATAAGTGTATAGAGTACATATGTGTCTTTCCTGCAACTGGCCATTAGTCATTCCAAAAGCTATCTTAGGTACGGAGAAACTTCCTATACTGAAACAATCGTCCAATGTGAAGGGATTCAACTATTCAAGATGCACAGAAAGGCAGCAAAAGCGCAAATACAAACAAGAATCACCATCAAGTCGATGTGCAAGAGTTCATTAACCATTTAATATCAAACATCATTGGGAGGATACAAATCAGAACAAGAGATCAAAGGGTGACATGGGAGAGAGGATTTTCGCCACCGGAACCATTTCGTCATTCCACGGAGAAGGGTCCCCGCATTTAAGCCCCACTTCGAAGCGCGAGGAATTCTCGTCGACATACTGCAGTGCACAGAGGGAAAGGAGGCGAGAAAGCCCCGACGTTCCTCGGAAATTCCGACGCAAGTGCCAGACAAGGGACGAATAACAACGACAGCTCATAAAACGACGGGAAAATACCAACCGACGGTAAAATTCCATTTCCGTCGAACCAACGGAGCATTCGAACAGAGATCCGAGGAAGAATAGACTCGACAACTCAATCACAACACTGAGAAAGAAAGGCGGAATATTGCCAGCAGACTTGCGGGCTAGGGGAATAAGACATCCCAATGAAAGAAAATAACCTACGAGTAAGCCCATCATTCAGCGTAAATCGAACTCTTTCGAAAGATTTCAGCCGTAGACCCAATATAGAAGAGAAAGTTTCCAGAAAGGAAACGTTTCTAAGGAAGCCTTTGGGTCAAAAGAGCATTCTGAGGGGGCATATGTATTATTCATAGCTAAGGATAAAACGGTCCCCAAGCCAATACACACCGAATCGTCATTATCTTTTACCAGTTTGGCGGGTAAGGCAACATGTTCATAAATCAACATCAGACAAAATTCTGCCCATTGTGTTCTTCGTCCACGTATACTTGCATCAAATGTAGAATAATATCATAAAAACGTTCCGGAAATCATTTGTAATTACTACGATGAGAACATTTGTGGACATTTCTGGAGAACTTGGACCGACAGCAAAAGGTGGCGGTTACACACCCATGTTTAGTCAGTAAACCACGACATTCTTTATTAGTTAAAAGCCATTTAAAATGAACAGAGAAACTTAATAATTCCACTTAAATAAATGCACGTCAAATAACTAACTTACCCTTATCACTACCAAGCTAAGCACATTCAACAAAATCTCGTCAGACAACGGAGTTTAGATAAAAAGTAATTTCATCTATCACTCACTCATGACCGACTATTCCGCAACAAATGAATACAGAATATAGCGTAAACTTTGAGCAGAATAAACCAATGACCTTTGAGCCTGTCTGATGTTCTAATTTCAAAGAGGAAAGATATGCATATAAACATTAATAGCAACACAACGTAATCCATTACAATAGAAATGACTAAAGAGCACTGAATTAAAAGGTTACATCCGTGAGCTAACAAATAGGCATGGACCTATGGGAGATCAAATCATAATTATAAACTATGATATGTAGATAAACACACATAGAAAATATGTACTTAGCCACCTCTACCATCCTAGATAAGATGGAATGAAATGAGAAGCTCTCTCGGTAAATTGAATGGGAAGGGAAAACGTTGAAAACTTATTATATAATAATATATAAAACAAATTAATAAATTTATCACGCCACCATTAACAGTGGGGAGATAAATTCGCCAGAATGAATCCATTGAATAAGTTCGCACGAGACAAGTTTCACGCTCGTTAAATTTAAGTTTAAATCTATGATGCGTGCGCACTATCTATATTTCACGCGAAAAACAGCATGTAACATCTATGGCATTAAAACATAAGACAAGGATCGATAACAATAAAGTGACACAATTGGTGGGGTAAAAGAGGGCTAATGCATTAAAAAAAGAAACCTAAAATCCAACAGCTTATCTCTTCAATCAAAATGGAAATCCGCTGAGGATCAAAATCGATCTCAAACAGCAACCGATGCCGCAAGGAACGAGATAGCATCAACTTCGAATAAAGGGATTCAAAGCGAGTTCCATAGTCAGAGGAATATGAAAACAACATCCACGGCAATTCACCGTATCGCAGTTAAAATGAACACACGAATGGCGCTATCCTCGAGGTATATGATAATCTAAAAACGATTTCTCGTTGAATAATACAGTCCACTAAAATGATTTAATACACATAATTCCGTGAAATGGCGCGCCAAACTACTAAATGTTGCCAATATGAGATTTTCATGAAGCGGTCCAACTTCAAAATATCATGTTCGCTCAGCCTATCGCTGGAATGAATTCCCAAAACATGCCGGACCACGCAATGAAAGCTGTAGTACCACGAATTCCAATAAGAGGCGAGGTGTGTGTAATTAGGGAATAAGAATTTTAAAAACTTTCAAGAATCAACCAACTGAGATCAAGATCACAACCAACTGAGCAAAACACCTCTCAGGAGTGGGTGAGTGACTGGTAATTATAATGAAATATTGTTTTTTTAAGCATAATATTGAGTTAATAATGATTTACCAGCCTTATCATTCCCATTCATGGCAAACAAAATGCTTTCATGGTGAGCAAACTATAAAATGCATAATTACAATTGAAAAACAAGTCGCGCCAGAAGAAAAGAGCACATTAATTTCCCGTTATAAAAAAAAACGTACGCATTCTTCAGAAAAATATAAGAATTGTAAGGTAAATTAGATATACAGTCAGCCATACAACTTCCCTCACAACTTCTCCCGATGGCCTAAAAAGCATTCGTTTTAAAAGCTGATCCTTGGGCACTGCGATAGCACATTCGCCGGACTTATTTCATTGAGCGAACAATACGATGGAAAAGCCCCATAAAATACCAGTTTTTCTTCAAGACATTATGCTGCGTTGATTAGAAGTAAGAACGAATTTGAGGTAAAAACGATTAGCGTCTTTAAAAGTACACGGAAGTTTGAAGGTGACCAAAAAAATAGATACCACTATGGAAAAATTTTGCGAAACTTTAAATCCTAGAATAGATGCTAAAATTAGACAACCAAATTTAACTGAAGATAAGAAGACCTGAATAAGCTCCCACATAATTGTTAACATTTCCGAAATACGATATAGAATCTAGTCCTTAAAAAAAGCATCTACATTCAGAAGAAAACTTTTTCTAAAAGGGATAAAAAAATCCAATTCACTTACAGAAGCGGATAAAAAACACTCAAGAGCCTGAAACACGATTGAATGGATGGAAAGAGAAAGCATTCGAGGAGGGTGGATTGATTCTTTCGTGATTTCCGTCCTGGTAGGGGTGACGCCCTTATTCAGTTCTCTTTTCCGTTCACAATGGATTCCCTGTTTGATTCCTTCGTTTCGTGCGAGACTGCTATAGGCAAACGCTGTCAATTAGGAGGCTGCCCTATCTGCCGGAAATGGACTACTCTCGCAGCGCTTCGCCCTGATATTTAAAGACCTTTTCGTGAGTTCCAACGATCAAAAGAGTCGGAACGATCCACTCCTCTGCGTTTTTACAATCTATTAAGCCCTTTACACAACCAACCAATTGGGAGGCGCCTTTTCTCCAATGCGATTTCCAATGTGATACAGACGAAAAGAAAAACTTTCCCCATAGATGGGCGATTTTCGACAAATTTTCTGATGCGGTACTGGCAAAAAACAAAGGAAACTGTCGGTATTCGAGGACACAACACAAAGGAACGCCCGAAATCTGTTACTTTCCATACGCAGCGGAAACCTTCGTAAATAAACTTCTCAAATGAAGAAAATTGACAAACGCTCACGTGCTCATAGTTAATAAGTCAGCATTTCACACATCTATTCCGGGAGGGTGGGGATGAAAGTTTCGCGAAGAAGTTTCGAACTTTCACATTCATTAGTGATTTCATTAAATATTTTGATGCCTCGAAAACATACCACATAAATCTAAAACCCAACGATCCTGAGACACAATATATGAAGCATTAGGTGAAAAACATCGCCACGATAATCTGTCAACGATTGCCATGTATTTATAAGACCAATTGACGTCAAAGAAGCGATGTCAAAAAAGAATTCCCTGCGGGGTATCAAACGCCATAAAGCCAAAATCCTCGCCGAAGCAGTCTTTTACCTATCCCAGATTGGAAGGTATGACAGGGTTCCACAGGATTCTCATACTAAGACCGAGGACGTAAGTGCAGAATGACAGACGCACAAGTCATGTGGCAACTGCCCCGAGTGATAAAGCCTTAATTGAACAAGAAAAATGGCAAACCAATCATTATATTGGTAACAAAGTAAGAGAACAACACGCGAACAGGTGATCACCATAAAAACCGTCCGTCCCACGCTGTCCTCAAGGATAAGGGGAGGCGATGACCACTCAAACCATGCACGCACGTGGATATCACGGGGTGGGGGAAAAATTTATGAAACGCCCCCATAGACGAGGTAGCCCAACTCAATCAATGCCCACACAAAAGTTGGAGTAGGCACGCTAGTTCTCACCACATATAATCTTCCTTCCATTTACGGCGAACGCTCGCGACCGTCGTATATTTTTTCGTAATATTTCTCATCCTGTCGGCGCCTTATGGCGAAGGAAGCACCCCGAAGGGTATGACCATCCGGGGATGAGAGATGAGATGAAGACCCCCGAAATACAGTCGCGTGGGTGTCCCCTTTTAATGTTCAACCGTATGAGCGAGGGACATCCCAGGATGGAAGGGACCGCGCCATAAAGTTTCGAAATAACCACACGTAGCCATCCTTCAGAGTACACCTGGGTGTCGAATATGAAATACGCGGTACGCCTGTGCGACATCTCCAAAATTATGGTCGAAACTCAAACCAATATAATGGCACGACACCAATCATCATGCGGTTTAAAAATCCTGAAAAAATACAGGTAAACACAGCATAAAAATATAAGTATTGCCATAAACTTCAACGAGTAGGTACCTTCACAAGAATAGACGCGAAGTAAATAAGCAAGGTATGGTCAGAAGAGTAGGTGTGCAGTACCCATCTATGAAACGGCCAACCAAAGTAACTATGCAATTACGTTATAATGATCACTCGTAACTTTGTGATTCCACATATCTTCATTTGGAACGACCCGAGTTTCGACGTTCAACGTCATCTTCAGGTCGCCTGAAGGTCGAAAACCGGGTCGTTCCAAACAAAGATATGTGGAATAACAAACTTACGAGTTATCATTATAATGCTATCAAATTCCACCAAGTTATGCCTGAAACTACCAACAATGCAATTCCGAGCCTACATCTACATATTACCCTGCCACACGACGCATTGGGGTGTGGCTGGGTGTGTTAGGACACCAGCCGTGTAATTCGTATTCATAATAATATATTCGAAAGACAGACTGCCTGGTAATACTTTATTGTAAATAATGGTGCAGATTGAAGATAAATCAGCGACCCGTTGACATTTTTGTAAGCCTTAACGTTCTTCCTAATTTAATGTGAAAACAAAAAAATCAAAGTTTTCCACGCCACGATCTCTGGTCGCAAGAAAACGAGAAAACCACGCAACATACATATACGCTCTGCCTTCTTCTTAGAGGCTCGAGAATGAAAAAGGGATTAGGGACACACATAAATCACGAGGCAACCAGGTTAGAAAGGGCGAGGGTTGTCACAGGTCCGACCCAATGAGATAATCAGGGAAACCAAAATTACGAGCTTTTCATATATTAGGAAGAGTTGACAGAAAAATGAGAGATGAACAACGACATACCTTAAGTAGGCTGACGATTTATTCATTTGGGTCGTGTCGGGTTTATGGAAAAACTAAAAGGTTGGCAGTAAAAAAAATATAAGTCATAAAAGTAAGAATAACGAATGCATCGAAAAGATAGGAAAGCAGAATAAGAAAGGTGGAACTCCTTTCCCATACGACAAGAGCCATGCCCATTAAAGCAAACAACAAATTTGTTCTTGTAGTTAAGCGCAGGCAGAGGCGGTATGAATTCCAGGCAGAGAAAGTGAATTACCACATAAGTTAATGGAAGAACTCGAGGGTTCTGGATAAATAAAAAATGTACCGATGCCTACAAGAAAAAAACCTGAGTATAAGCGACATTTCCCAACAAATTTACAGCGTCTCACTAGCTGTAAAACACTGATGAGTAATTACACCATCCAGAGCCACCATCACACGAGGTACAGAACACGCCTCGCGAAGCCCACCTGATGGCATTAAAATCTAAACGCCATGACGGGCACTGAAGCCAGAAAGCAGAAGGGGGAAGGAGGGAGAAGAAGCCAGCGTTGGAGTGAGGGAATTGGGGGAGGGGTTTTTCACGGGTGCTTGGCGGGCAGTCGCGTTTTACGATCGGATTGGCGTTTCGTCACGAAATGATAATGCTCGAGGCGCATCAAAGGGCTCAGGGCTCACACGAGCGACGCCGATGTTTACACCCCGTGTGGATGCGCACCAATAGTTTTACTTCAGCCTGACTACGTTCGGAAATATGTCCGGATTATTGAATCGCCAAGTCAACGAGACGTGTACGGGGTTGTGCGAGGGAGAAAAACCTTCAAGCAAAAGCCCTTTTCTTTCTGGGTTATTTGCGGAGGTGAAAGGGGTCGTTTGCGCAATTATGGGTAAAAGGGATATGATAGTTTAGAGTAAGATTACTTGGTGAATGGACGAAATGTGGAAAGAAATTTTTGATAAGGAAAGAATTGCCGGCGCCGGCAATAGGATTAAAATCTCAACGCCGTGACGGACACTGAAGCCAGGAAGCAGAAGGGAGAAGAAGTCAGCGCCCCTTTGCCAAACACCCTAGAGGTGGCCGGCAAGGTAATGTGTAGATGTATTCTACTCTTCGAATAGAAGGCGCCGAGGGGCTCGCTTGTCTATATGTCCAAATCTAAGCACAATAGTGGACCCATTCCTCCCTCTCCTCCCCCCGCTAGTCCCCAAGACGAGAAGAGAACAAGGACACCAAATGACTTGAAACGGCTGTCTGCTTTCACTAGCTAGGTTCCACCTATTACACGCGTCTAGTATTCGGGATCATTAAGAGCCATGTCGGCCCCTCGACTGCTGATCCGAGGGTCCCGGGTTCGATTCCCGCCTGGGTGGATTTTTCAACACCCAAGACAAGCGTGTTAGCGTTCTTCTATTGATTTTGTTAAAATACCCGAATTAAAAGGCCAATTGTGCTATTTTCGGGATTTAGCAAAAATAAAGAAATAATAAATAACCATACTTTATGTTAGAATAAGATCGTGTGCTGGGTCGAGCGGAGAGGATCTTAAGAGGACGTTCCAAGTCTTGCTGTGTGTCAAGGCTATTGAAAGAATTGGATGGGAATAGAGAACTTTGTTTCACAAACTGAAGCAGAATACAGCGTGGCGCATGCCGATGAAGTCTCATCCCCTGCTACACACCCTAGAAGTGGTCTGCAGGATGTTACATAGGCGTAGAACAAATGCATCAAGGTGTTTCGAGTAACAAATAAAAAACTCAGTCATAAGGCATATTAAACAATGAATGACCATAAATAATATCTACCAGAGCGATTGAAGTCGGCCACTTACCCACGAAGATGAACTAGAAATAGAATAATGAATATACTCATCTCCAATTACATTCGTATGGCACAAGTGAATAAAAGTTACACGTACAGTAATAACCAAAACAATCTCCATTATTCTCTTTCTTTACTATAGATTTTGAGAATTCTTCCTCTAGGAGACGGATGATGCAACCAAAGAGCTCGTCATTTTCGTGATCAACGTTCATCAAAGACATTTGCCAAATCTTGACTGCGCATAACTGTACGAATGTTTATAATATTCAGCCAGTCGCTCGAAGAAGCACCATGAATCATAGTATATACGACACAGAATGAGTTCTAAACGACGTAATGCGCCTTAAAGAAAATAGATTTGGGCTTCTGACTCGTAAAATTTCAAACAGGATGTTAGCTATACCTACTGTTCTGAGACAAACTCATTGAAGACGCAGGGAAAAGGAATATCTTATACAAGAGGCAACCCAAAATCCCTATCAACGCAATAAAAGTGTTTGATTAAAATAATACCAAATATCGCGAATACTAATTCAGTGCGTTCCGAAATGAATGAAAACCCTTTAAAGAGTCTTAATGCACAGAGGTCTTCGCAAGAAATATTACGCGAGTGTAGTATATAACAGATTTTCCCAAAACACGCACTATATTACACCCATGCACCCCCCTGCCAAACACCCTTATGTTGGTTAGCCCGGTAATAAGTAGATGTAGATGTATATTACATGCTATGAAATATTTCGAAACCAAGAACACTTGCGATAACAAAAAGGTAGGATCAGTACAAAACTAAAATATATTAAACTGACCGTCAATATTTCCAGAAAAGTGACAACACTGTTCGACAATATCGTGACATGGCAACGAGGAATCGGCCAACTAGAGTATCCTTTTCCAGGACTTCGGGTCTACACCTCAGCCGCGCCAAGATGAGCACTAGCCTCGGATTCGCAGACGACCGGAGGACCAGGGAAGGGGGGACTACAATGGAGAATATATTTGCATTCGTTTCAACCGACCGCCTTTTGCAGGGACTCAGGAGGCGGCATAGCACAGGGTGAGGGCCGAGTGGTGGTACCGCGGGGGGAAGGTTAGGGATGTCCCACGACCTCCTGCAGAGAGGAGAGGACAGGTGACGGCAGCCCGGGGAAACGGGCCTTAAAAACCCACTCGCAAGGGATATCGTGTACGCGAGAGAGAGCGAGTTGCGTGGGTATTCTGCACCTTTTAGGAGGACCACTGGGAATTCCGGTTTCTTCTGTGAAGAGCAAGTTTGAGTTCGTCTCAATAGTCAGAGCCTTCGGCCGGAGACTGATCAACCTCCCCAGCTCGTCCTTACCGCTCCATTGTGCTCGCAGAGAGTGAGAGAGAGAGGAGTTTTCTCGATTCCTATGGTACCAAAAATCCTATACCCTCACCACTCCACGTCTACAGGCTCCTCGCATCCCAGGGAAATACCAATTACCAATACTAAATGGGCTAATTTGCGACTAGAAGGAACAAACGACGCTATCTGCGATGCGATGGAATGCATTGAAAAGTTACGGCTTTAAAACGGTTGGAAGGCTTATCGTGGGTAACTGATTGCACATTTCGATATATAAGTAAGTCGAAAAAAAATTCTAGGACCACATTCCATTCGTGAATATTTTGCTATAAGGTATAACCACCATTCATGGAGTAATAAAAATGATATCAGAATTATATTATAATTTTTTTCCTAAATCAAAGCATGTTATAACTAGATTTTTCGGCACGGCGTTAAAAGCTTGGACGGATTGCGGTGGAAATATACTTTGAAAATAATTAGGAATCTGCGTGGCACCTTGATATTAGTTAGCAATAATAGTAGTAATTAGAAATGCATATTTTCACGTAGAAAAAAATATGTACACATTTAATCGATTTATTGCATAATATATTTAATGTACCGTAAGGATACACGTTGAAATAGCATTCAATAGCCAAAAAAGAAATCAGTTAGAAGAATTTTTTTTTCAGAATTTTCTCTAAAGATATCACTAATGAGAATAAGTGCGCTATGATTCACGTTAAGTTTATGACGTAAAGCTTCTGTACATAAATTGATCGAGGGTCACTGAGAGCACATTTTCATCATTTTTTAAGAAGGTTGAAAACATTATAGGATTACATTTCACATCTGTTTAAGCGGTGGAAATCACCAAACATATGGAATGGATATAATGCATGTATGGATATAATGCATGTATGGATATAATGATAAGTTTTTTCCTTTACCAAAGCACGTTTTGGATTTGAGTTTAAGACGCGGCATTCAAAATTAAGACGAAAATTGTATTTGAATAATACTATATTTAAAAAAATTAAATTTTTGTTCCAACCTTTGATCGGCGTGTCCCCTTGGTATTTGTTAGCAACCATTATATAAGCATGGAATGCATTATTTCCGAAGCAGATATGCAAGAAACCAATCGAACGAAATACAGCGAAATATACATCACGTACCGTAAGGCAACGTATTAACATAGCTTAATTATTACTATTATCGTATTAGGGAAAAACCATGCCGAAAATATTCATTTTCTCACTTTTAATACGTATTGCAGGTAAGAACACGGATGTTAAGTTTCACAAGAATCTGTACATGGAATAAAAATCGATCCAACCCACTTTAAAAAAATTGCAACCTAAGAAATTAGTTTAAGTATATTTAACAGCAAAGTTTCTCCGCCGTATAAAAGGGTCTCCTAACGCCAATAAATTGATCACGAAATATGTACCTATTTCCGTAATATTAAGAAATTAGGATGATCCTATACTTTTAATGCCCATTTTCACCAATGAATTGGTTCGAATACCAGCGAACTTGTATCACCACAATCCAAAATAAATAAAATTTGCCTCTCAGTCCTCATCTCAGAAAACTGTGTTTAAGATTTATTTTTCAAAGGTTAATTATTAAAATATGAAAAGATGGTCTATGATATGATGAACTATGACCCGAAACGGGAATTCATTTAGTAGGTAGACATTAAAACAATTGAATTTTCCTACAAACATAATTGGATGTAAGGACAATACATCTGATATTTTAGTCTTTCCACGACCAAGAAATACTGACTATACGTTTTGACCTCGTTCTTCACGCACCACAGGCCGATTACCGCTCAATTTGACTTTCTTTCTTTCGCAGATTACAGTTTGCGCCATTAAACTACCCAATGACAAGAAGATAATGTTACAACAGGAAAAATGAGTAACCTAAAACTGGGACACAAAGTGATAATGACTCAGTATCTTATGAGGAATTTCAACTATTCTGACCGACCGGTAAAAGCTCTCTAAAATGCTCTTCCATATCACTAAGAAGGGAAGGTGTTGAGTTAAACAACCTGGCCCTTCGTAAACGGCATAAAAAAGTCTGAACTGAAAACTGCCTCTTGGTTTACTTAGATAATGTCCCGGAGATAGCAACAGACTTTTTCAAGCTAACAGCACACACTAATACATATCAAAACAGCAATAGGCCTTGCATTTGTCCAATGCATCTAAATATTATAGCAGCGCATCAGATAATCTACATTTTCATTGCTGTGGGTCAAATGAACATCACGTCTGACAGCATACCACACCTGATAGGAAAAAAACAATAGCCCTGATTAGAGATAATCTTTAGCAATCAATCACGAATAGCAGACAAAACTATTGCCAGAGGAGGCAAAAACATCCTGCCGGTGAGGCTATCATTATTTACACCAGAGTTTTTCTCATCTTCGCTGACATCCGAATGAAAACCTGATCTCTAGAATCTCGAGATTTCCCACCCTTTGCACTCAAGAGATGCAAGCCATGTCCAGTCCTAAAACGTAACAAGCGCAGCGGCAGCCGAGAGGAGGCGCACCAAATCCGCTACCTAGAAACAAGGGAGGACATCCCTTTCAGCATCACATCCTCTTTTTGACGAGAGTACGTGCCCCTTGATTACGCCAGCCGACGAGGAAAGGAAGGGCAAGAGAAACGGGGGGAACGATAGCTTATATTGAGACGAATGAAACAGGGAGATGGGGAAGGAGACTACAGGATGCCGGGATGCAAGGTAAATGGATATGGGTCTCAAAATATGGGGAGGGGCGGCACACTGAGCCACGCACGATCCCTCCAAATCACAAAGCGCCTGCAAGGAAGAGGAGGTCCACACGCTAAACTAATACCATTCCAGCAGCCCCTTGGAGAGAGTTCAATTTCCGGTTCAGTTAGGCCTGTTCAGCCGTTTGAATGGGCAATTAAAACTACACAAAATATTCCCGAACGCTGAGTTTCACCATTCCGCACACACTCTTTCCGCCATATCTTATTCAGCAATTTAAATTTTTTACGTTTCCCTATCCCATTTAAAATATATACCCTACTTCACCGACTAACCACCTCATTCTCTCGAATTATTCTTCTCTCTTCTCTCTCCACTTCTCTCGACTAACCATAATCTTCGGCATACGCCCGTTCTACTCAGCAGCAATATGTATTTCACAAACCGTAAAGCGGATTTTAATTTTCAGTATGCTTCAATGTAATCAACAAATAAACTTATCAAGCTCATTAAAGTTGACTAACAAAAGATAACGAAAGCTTTTCCTCCTCTCTATTACGGACTTTCGGTAATCCGTTGATAAAGGATCTCCACGTACTTACAACCCAACAACCCACCGCAGAGGTATGCGTTTTTGGGTGTACGGTAACCAGTAATCAGATCGGAAGAGAAACGGAAAAGTAATCGCGAATTAAAATGCAGTTGCGAACTAGCACATAGGTTTGTCGCTCCGTAGGTCGTCCTGTAGAGACTTAACACATGAGAAAAAATACACAAACCTATCTATTCGACTTTCACCGGTCCCTACTCATTATTACGGCTTTTTACTTGGACTGTAAATGCAATGACATAGCTTATCGCTACCATTAAGCTCAGAAAATCTGAATTCCCTGAGTAACTGATGATGATGATATAGGAAAATCCGTTAGGTGAAGTTTGCGATTTCCTGTATAAAATTTTCATAAAGGTTAGTATCTCTGAGAATGCACGTGTATATCTCTGAAAAGTATGATTTGGTTATATAAAAACATTGATGGATGAAATCTCAACATGAACAGAAGTGACAAGAAATCAGGTTATTTGCTAAGTAGTTTGCGTCAATCTACCAGCACTGCACATAGTTCAGGATATATGTACAGCTGCATCCTACCCGACGAACCGCTGCAGAGGCGTGTAGTGGAGAGTATTGGGACACCAGCCAAGAAAAATTAGGGAATAGGTGTAAAAAGGAGGGAGAGCAGAGAAATGAATTTTATGTTAACGAGGTGCCTTAAGTGAGTTTCAAGACGTTTTTGTAAAAGATAGTCATGGTGCTAAGAAAGGAGCAATTTTTGCACCAATCAGCACGCCAGTGTACCTCTCTTATCTCTAGAGATACCGTGCGGGATCAAAACAACATCCTCCGTGTCTTGCTGCAACTCGCCAGATTAGAGTTTTCATGTAATATAGGCCTAGCGCGTAGCCTCCGAGTCTCTGACTTCTCTCACCAGAGATAGACTTCCTTCTCACGGCAGTCTGCTCGTAGCAGTTTTTGTAAGAAGCGTACGGCTTTTCTCAGGTATTTTATGTACTTCGAACATTTAAACATTTAGTTTGGGTCTCAACCGCTCACGGGGTATTCGTGAAGTGAATGAACCAGAGCAAAATGGCATCTCTCTTTCGCTTTTTATAGGAGAACTTTCCGTCCATTCGATGGATCACACAAGGAATAAATCATAGCAAATCCCTCATCGATACTCATTCTTTCGTACGTATATTTCTCCACGCACTTTTTCTCTTCAGCCACCGATATACCTACGCGCTAGGCATATGTATAAGTGTTACGAGCTTAATAGCAGAACTCGGATGGGAATTACTATCAGAACGCAGGTTAAAATTTAGGTTAAACCTTTTAAGTAAATTCGAAACCGATTTGTTCACAGATGACGTTAGATATATATTAAGAACCCCTGCGTATTATGCTAGGTTTGATCAGATTAACAAGATTAGAGAGATAGATTGTAGTACCGACAGATTTAAAATGTCATTTTTCCCGCGTATCATAAGAGAGAACAATAGGCAGCGTAAAAGGGATAGGTAGGTATATATAGTTAGAGTAGTCTGTAGTGCATGATGCATGTAATTACAACCAATAATCCCTTCCTTATTATGTAGATACTAACCATCTAGCTCCATGTGACCCTATTTTCTAGCATGTCTCATTTAAATATCCTAGTTGCATGTCTATAGTGCATGTTTGGTGATCTTCACCCCCTGCCACACACCCTCGAGGTGGCTCGCAGGGTATTACGTAATGTAGATGTAGATATAAATAAAAGACAGTTACAACCGCCACCACACCAATTCATTACCCAAGAATTCTCACTTCAGTTAAACAATCGAGGAAGATACAAGGGCGGAAAACCACTTCACACGAAGAAACAACTCAGGCTGCGTGCAAATAATGTCACTAAAAAAAGTGGAATCTTTATAAATAAAAACTTTTAGTAGCATGTTATTCGAGGGGACAATCACGATTCATGCGACAGAGTACAATACAGTTCGGTGCCGTGACATAATTCAGAGTGCACTACGCGGTACGGCTGCAGAACTTCGACCACCTTAAAAGCCAAATTACTATCGCTGCTCGAAATGCAAAAGAGGGCAAAGAATGGCTCGATTATCAGAAATCCGAGGCAACGGCCGGGCGAAATGAGGTCTCCATGAGATTAAAAAAACCTTATAACATATGAGAGTGCACGCATTGAGTAGATATTTCCCTTGACAAAATGAAAACACGCGTCCCGCCACCCTTTACGGAAATTGATACGGTGACCCATATACTACAAACAAAACCACCAATAAGCCAACATAGAAGAACAAAGTTGAATATTTAATCACTATGGTTAAGGCACGACAATGCCATATGGCGTACAAGATATTATTACCGAACAATGATACGTTACAAACGCATGCAAAGGGCACATGGAGCAAAGGAGAATCATATCCAACGAGCTGTGGTCTAATCAACAAAGGACCCGTTGAATCAAAAGGAATACTTCAGAGTTAAACTCCAAATTGGTCATTAGCATTCACTGCATAGCTTAAATTTTTCTTTTGGTTCATGCTTCGAATAATGAATGCAAAATACACAAAGAGACAGAGGGACACCTCACAAATATAAAACACGACAAACCCAACCGATGGTAACCTGATAAGTACTCAAATGCACACTCGGAATTATAATCAGCAGGAAAATAACTAAAAACCTCTACAAGGTAGATTTGCTGACTCAGCATTGAAAAACATGAATAAATAGCCCAAAATTGGGAAATCCGCGGAGAAACCGTATTCACTGCACTTGAATAACACAAGTTTGTATAAATTCTGTCTCATAACAAAATGGGTTCCTAATAATCGCAGCCCCACATAAATTCCTTGCGTACATATATTAGGAAAAAATTTAATATTGGAAAGGCTTATTTTACGCTATTAACTGTTAAAGGAGTGTTTGTTTCTGGAGCAGAAACGTTCACTCCAGTCTTCTCTCAAGATGAAGTGCTCCTTAGAACAGATAAAAGTTTTGATGATGCTCCATATCAGTGCAATCCCAATCCCAAATCCATAAGATCTGCCCAATCTGATTCATAAAATCCTATATTAAATCCATTCCCACTTACACGCCTTCACGATATTTAACCGTCACTGTAGACCGGTTGAAAGTAAGTTCATAGGAAATGAGAGATATTTCAAATTATCGAGCTTCATCATCGAATAACATTTTTCACGCTCAACCCATCAGATGTAGCAGGAGAATTTAAAATCTTTGGCAGGGATATGTCCAAAGAGTCTTTATATCCGATACAAGAGTCAAAATTGATTACATAATTTCACTTAACTCAAAAGACTATTCCGTAAATGCATTAGATCTTTCTTGGTAATTGAAAATATTATAGAAACAGGGCACAAGCCTTTTAAGTATTGGTTTCGAAGACTCTGCACCACAAAGGATAGGGTTGAGAGATTGAACTAAATTACAGATAGGAGGACTCAAGATAATATTTAATAAAAGGAGTGCGTCCGGATGACGACATAGGGCATGCAAGGAGGGTGAGGAATTGAACTAAAGAAGGGCGGCAAGAAGTAATCTCAATGGAAACAGTCGTGATTGAGGATGTTGAAGGAGGACTGGTCACGGCTGCTTCACGCTCAGGCCGCCATCCATTCATTCATTGAAACTGGAGGTGTTCCACCCCATCCCCTCCAAATCCCCCGCGAGACTTCAAGTGTCATTTCCTGCACATAATTTCGCTCACCCTCGCCCTGAGCGCAAAAGGTTAAGGGGGCGTTAACGTCGACAACTTGCCTGAATGATGTTGTTTGTATGACAGGATATTTTGACGTCGACGACGATAAAAAAATCTCTCCGGGGTCTCTGACTCCGACGGATTGGAGGGGTCGAGCTGCTCGACGGCTCGACCATTTATCCCAGAGGCACGATGACGGTCAGCAAATGGCGGCAATAACACCATTCAGGAACGAACAGTCGGGAGCGAGGACCTAAAATCACCTCACCGCCGCGTCAAGATAATCGAAATGCGAACATATGGACGGCTAAGGTCCCAATAGATAAAACAAAGCTCCAATACAAGCAATAGAGAGCTCAACTGATACGAAACTTAATTAATACCTATGTTTTCTTCCTTCCACCACCACACGGGCGAAAAACCTAATTTTTTAGTACACCAACTACATTTCATTCGTTTTCTTATGAAAAAAGGTTCAATTGAAATATAATCAGGGCGCCACTTAGTTTTAGTGCCTAATTGTACTTCTCTAGAGTAACGGAAATATTTCAATGC
This sequence comes from Ceriagrion tenellum, assembly GCA_963169105.1. Taxonomy (NCBI): domain Eukaryota; kingdom Metazoa; phylum Arthropoda; class Insecta; order Odonata; family Coenagrionidae; genus Ceriagrion; species Ceriagrion tenellum. The sequence continues at coordinate 43,936,675 of OY720634.1, forward strand.
ACAAAAAATAAACGTTTATGTCTCTCTACCTTTATCTTAACGGTCAACTTAGCCGATATAGCGGCGGAACCTAATAATTTAGTCGAGGTCAGAGGTAATCTCGACATATGTACACAATGCCGATCGATATCTGATATCCTTCATTAGACCTCAATAGCGCTATCTCCGTTATTGAAGCGACTCATATCCTGCATTATCAAACAAACCCGTCAATCTTCCGATTTTCGCCTTAATAGCTCTTCGCTAGTCTGGCGGATCTTCTTCGGAATCGCAATGCTTTTTATTTTTTTAATACGCTTATTCTGCGATGGCTCCAACGAACTTGTAGCGAAGTCTAAGCGTGATATCGGTGAGGAATACCAGCCTAACATATAATTTTCTTTATATAGCCAAGACCAGGGAATGAAACGGTGACCGATAAGGACAGTACTTCAACACAAGCGAGCCGTCTTCAGAACACAATGAGTTCAACTCATGTAGCTAGAATTGCAATCGATTCGCAGCCGAAAGAACACAAATCATTTTTATCAAGACTGAAACCACGAGGACCTTTTCATACCGACAGACAGAAAACATTCCAATTCTCAAAATCATACATTACTATTAACATCGAGAAATTAATTAATCGATTGCGTGGGTATCAAGTATCCTCGCTTCCCAATATTTATTCCAACGAATACGAAAGTATTATCTTTTTACCTAACGCGTTTTTGGCATCAGTGAAAGCACTCCACAGAAGAATTTTCAAGCGAAGTAAAATTAAATCGTGTCAGTAATCACACATTCTTGATTTAGGACATGCTGAGTACGGAACCAAGTTTACAGATCGCCCCCTAGGATTGATCCTCAAGGAAATGATGAGGCGATATAAAATTACATAAGACGGTTTGGTAACAGAGATTACTCTCACTTCAAGCGGCCGGGTGAATATACTTGGGTCGGCGAAAACCGAGGGTATTGCAAGGGCGTGCTAACGCAATTTCCGCCGAAGACACGGTCAGCAGCTGTGGCACTGCGTCGTTAACGCCACCTTTCCACGCTAGCAACCCACCGTGGCATTAAATGACTCGTGCAGAAGACGGAAGAAGAGTTAAGGGGGGAAGCAAGGCATTTTGGAAGAATTCTTCCCTCCGAAAGCATTCCCGAAATAGATAAAGATTGACAGCGAGGGGGAATAGGTGCTGCCACCTCCATTTTGAACAGCCGAAAAGCATGAGGAACCGGAAAGAAAAAGCTCGGTAGCGGGCCCCGAGACAGACACACATCCCTCTAACTGGTCGCAGAAATCATCATGGACAAGCGATCAAATCGCGAACGGAGGACATAATGAGACGCAGGAATACCTCATGTAAGGGCCGGTTACAAGAGCATTTAGTTACTGTATCCATCCGAACTGTATTCATACGAACCATGAAGTTATAGATCTCATAACAATATTCGGGTTGCAGGAACAATTCTACTAGTTACATAATTTATTTACGAATTGTTAATAGCTTCGAATATTTGATCTAATCTTCCACCGCCGGATAAAATTTATGAGAGTTTATCCTATGAATTAATGCTAATGCACATGATAATTAGTCAGTAAGAGTAAATTAACGGCTCATTTGTCTCAAAACAGTTTTTTTATCGAGTAATTAAATCTCCAAGCGGTTCATTGCTCTTTCGCCATCTTGGCTACTTATGGAATTCATACCCCAAGGCCACAAGTTATGAAACCAATGCATTTATTATAAGCAACACTTATTGAATGGTTGTCATGGCTTAGGGGGTCCCATAATTTTATGAAATAGATATGTGTCGTTCCTGCAACTGGCCATAAGACGTTTTGGCGTCTCCCGGCACCATTAAAATCCGTACAGGGAATTGAACAATAATCACGTCCGTAAAAGATATCGTTGACGTTATAGAATTCAACGAAATGAAATAAGTATATTTTTCAAGTCCATAACAGTTCCACCACAAAAAAGCGATAATTTTAAGTAAGCTCTAACTTTCCGGATCGGAAGTACAAGGAAAGAGACAGGTATAGAAGGCATGAAAAGAGACCAGCTACCACGACTTGCCCTTGGTCCCTTGATCCAATGGCCATTTGAATTTCCACCTCGCAGTCATGATTCAAGTGTAAGGAACAACTTAAACAAATTACCAAACGCAAACAAACACTAAATTCTTGAATCTTTCAAAAATTGAAAAACTGTTTGCCCAACGTGTGACCAAATACCACTTAGAAAATATTAGTATTTCAAGAGATGGAACCAGGACTTACGTGGACGAACAGGGGCCAAATACTTTCCCACTCCTTTGGAGCTACAATAAACGAGGAAAGACTCACGACTAGTTCCCGAGGAATAATTAATCCTATACTAGGTGAATACAATACTATAGTAGGTGAAAATACTAGGTGAATTCAACATCGGACCCGTTGTTGACGCGGAAGCAAAAGTCACAAATTCAGAAACGTTCCTTACCCAAAACTTGTTTCTCGTTCACCAGGAAATGAAAATAGAAATAAACTCAACTATAAATGGGGAGAGAACCAAGGATAAACAATGATGAGTCCACAGTGTAAAATTAAATATTAATTGTATACAATACATAAAAATGGAGCCTAAAATCATTTTTTGTTCAAACATAAAAAACTTGAGCAGTAAAGAAGAACTAACACGAAAAAATAAAAAAAAAACACTTTCTAGCCTACAAGTATTGGCATAGTAAGGCATAATTCGCCTAATAATGACGTATAAACGTTCATACAAACTTTTTTTTAAACAGACGATTGGACAGCGCGACACTGAAATCCACCTCAACGAAACACTATTCCACCAAGTGATACGAAATGAGGTCGACTTCATCTATCACGACATCGTCAAATATTTATGCGACTTCGAAAGGCTGATTTACGTCCCCGACACAGCAGAGACAACACTGATTACCTAGTTTCGCGATTTAAAATTACTGACACGCCGGAAGTATCACAATTCCTTCGATCCCCCCGCTCAACTTCATCTGATTTCGCGACAGGTGCTCATAATGCGGAACGGCATAATGGACAACTCGCAAACTCGTATTCGATGCGACGCAAAATAGGGCTTGCGAAAGAGAAAGTCATCGCGTTCCGCAATACCGAATAGCCCAATGCACCGTGGGTGAGATGGAAAGGTCATTGCTTTCCTGAGAATGACCCTCCGAGGCGATTGAATCCGTGCTTGCAAATGAAACGCGTTAGAATAATCCGTAATTATCTAGTTGCTCGTCCAGCTAGTTGACATTTTTTTTAAATTAGGAGGAATACATAAATAAAAAGGTAATATTTCTAATGCCATCGACTTAGGTCAATGATGTTTAAAACAATGAACGATCTGCAACATGTTAACTAAAAACAACACAGCAGGAAAATATTAAAACTAGTCTAATACCTAAACGTTTACTTCCAAGCAGTAAGCAGTAGGAACGAAGTACCTATACCATAAAAGAAAAGTTAAACAAAATGTCATCCATAAAGTTGAACTTCTTCAGGTGACACTACATACCACTCTTAACTTCTAAAATGAGAAAGCTTAAAGAACTCGATTAATGATAACTCAGTTTTTTTTCAAAAACTCGCAAAAAGGCAATGACTTCGAACTACTTCCATGAAAATGTTTATGGTAAAAAGACAACAACTATGCTCAAAGAGAAGAAGTACAAACTACGAAACAGTATGTGAAAACATTCTTCTATGGATCGGAGGCATGGACTATCGGAAAAGCTGACATAAACTGACTAGAAACCTTCGAAACCTGGTGCCATAAGAGGATGCTGAACATAAAATGGAACGTGGTGTGGATGTATGAATTAAATAGAACAAAAAGTGGACGAAAAAAGAAATTATGAATTTTACAGAAGAGTAGAAGAGGAAAGAACCATATCGAGCACCATAAGGAAAAGAAGAACCAGATAGATTGGGCACACTCTGAGGTAAAATGGGTTGGTGAAGTAAATAATTTAAGGTAAAATAGGGGGAACAGTTCCCAGAGGAAGACCCAGGAATAAGGAGATGGGCCAAATAAAGATGAAAGTAAATAGGAAGAGATACCAAGAAGTAAGAAACTTAGAATTAGATACGGAAGGGTGGAAGGTGGCAGTCTACCAATCTTAGGACTGAACGACCAATGATGATCCATGGATATATTTCTGGATACTTAGCAAAATAGCAAGGAAAGAATTGAGTGATAAAAAGAGGAACGCTATAGTTTAGTTTATCTAGGGGAATAAATCTCCGGAGGCGATTAAAAACGGAGCCGAACTAACACGAACGTTCCGCGATGGCTGAACAAAGGCGTGAAAATGGCAACACCGAAACCTTTTCTCTCCCACATACACTCCGACCGAGGGCTGGTGTTATAAAGCGAACTTAGGAAAAAAAAGGCCATCATCATGAGAACAGCACGTGTGTTTACGTCCTCCCTCCCAGGCCCAACGAAACCCTGACGCTGTTCCCCATCATCCTCCATGGCTCTGCTGCCGCCGAACTCCGCAGGGTGTCGGGGGAAGGCAGAGAAAAAAATGCAGATGATGAGTAGAGCAAGCGGACGAATAACAAAACTGGAGATGCGTGAGAAAGAGCTTCGGGGGTCGGAAAAAAAGTCTAAGGCTGAAGGGTTGAAAAGCAGCCGGCGGAGACCTTTTATTTTCGATGAGTGGCCGACCGTGTTGATTTCAATAATCAAAAATTGTATAGAAAAGGCACGTCTCCAAAGACTGCAGTTTAAATCTTATAAGAGGATTCGGGTTGACAGAGGACATGTTCACTGTTTTAGATATATCCATGAATCAGGTCACACAGCTAGTTGAAAAAATTAAAAGGCTAATTATCCCAGTCTCTACTGACATAGAACATACAATGCTTGCTATTTCCCAACGTTTATTAACATGGCGGCAATATTTCCTGAATTCCGCAAATACAAAAATAAGACCTCAGTAGGGGGCAGTTCGATTACATAGTAGAACATGTGGAGCCATCAGGCTGCAGTTATCTCAATAATGAAGTCAAGGAGCATACACCTAGAGCGGAAGCAATCTCCGGATGCATAAGAGATTCTATCTGCAGTAATGAAAACATACTTTTAACCCCGCGTCATCGCTTATTTCACGGTAGATAACTGTATCGTCTGCAAATAATCTTAATTTACTGCTTACTCGAGAACTTTGGTAATTAATGTAATAATGAATAAAATAGGGCCGATCACGCTTCCTTGGGGAACACCGGATGTGACTACGACCATATCAGAGCTAAAACCATCAATAACTACTATTTGTTTTCGATCACTGAGAAAGTCCCTCATCCAATTCACTATTTTTTTAATTAACTTCGCATTAATGCAATTTATATAAGAGTATTTTGTGAGGAAACTAGTTGAATGCCTTCAGAAAATCAAGGAATATCGCGTCGACTTGCATTTTCGAGTCACTTGATTTTAGGATACCATGAAGGAAGAGCGCAAGCAATTAGAAACATGCATCCGACCCGTCATGACTTACAGAATCGAAAAAAGTGCAGAAAAAAGTCACCAGAACTATGAACCTTCTCAGTGCCACTGAAATGAAGACACTGCGACCATTGGTAGGAAAAACACTACGAGACGGAGTTCGGAATGAAGGGATACGTAAAACCTGCATTGTGGAAGATATCGTAAGCTGGAACAGAAAGAAATTCTGGAGAGACCATGTGGAAATAATGGGTGACTCAAGGATCACCAAGATTTTATTATGCGAAATTCCAGGGGGTCACCGTCTGTCAAGAGACCAGCTAAGAGATAGAGATATAGCTGGATCTCTCCACCTAAGGACCAAGTGTAAGAGAAAGTATCTCTGAAGAAACAAATCAAAGATCTATCAAAATGAAAAGAAGAGAGAAAAGGCCGAACTTCTAAAGTTAACGAGATCTACGCAGTAGCATGGTATTGCCATCAAAGTAACTAATAATGGGCGCGAAAAGTGAACTGTAAAAACTCAACTATTTGGAAGTTTCAGCCGGTCCATTTATTTACTCTTAGTCTGAAACGCCCAAAAGAAGTAAGGTTGACATTAATATATACATAAGTATGAACTTGAACATCAAGGATAACGGAATTTGATTGATTTTACTGTTCACTGATTTATATTACCATGTTCGAAAGTTGTGATTACGGAAAGGCGCTTTGATATTTCCACGAATAACCCCACCCTTACTATTCCCCACTAGGAATACGCTGCCAGAAGTTGGGATCCAAACGAATGCAGATTGAAAAACCGAGTTACAACGCGTGCAGTGAAGACCAGCTGGACACGTGAGTCCGTGATGATAATCTCGATAACGTTGCATGCCTTTTGCAAAAACTGGGACGGGAATCGCTTTCAGACCGTCGACTAAAAACTAGACTTCATCTTTTATGTAAAGTCAAAACCAATTTATTTTCTGACGACATTACTCACATCTTACGAACTACGACACACTACGGTAGAGCAGATCATGAAAATAAACTTAGAGAAATAGATTGCAGAACAGGCAGGTTTAAATGTCATTTTTCCCACGGTCGATAAGAGACTCTAATAGCTGTCAATGATTTCGAAATAGGTAACTAGACCGGTAATGTGGCTGACTAGTTGATTTGCTCTCTTATGCTTGATTCTTAAAGTGCAACGAAGAACTAACATCAAGTTTCGCATGAATATAGTCTTTCTGATCGTATTTGTAGTTGCAACATACATAAATATAAATGGTTTCTGTAGCATTTGTAGCATACCTATAGAGTAGTTCAGGTTGAAGAAAGTTTCTCTATCGACAAGTTTTTGTAGGTTCTAGCAAATACATTGGTCGTAGTATCATTAACTTTACTATGGTACATCATAGCACATGCTGCAGATCAGTCATCCCCTGGCACACACCCTTGAGGTGGCTAGCAGGGTAATACGTAGGTATAGAGAGGAAACAATAAAGGACCTTTTACATTAACTAATGCAAATCTTACAGAAGGTAGCATCAGCCATAATCAAAGAATTTGTCTACAAAACCCAGTAAATCAATGATCACAAGGAAAGCGATGATTATAAATGATACACGGTGGACACCACATTAGAAAACAAAGGAGAAAGAGGAAAAGCACAAGTCTCCCTTCGGTCGAAGTGCTCGAGGTCCCCTCAACACAATAGGAAGTCACTGAGGAGAAAAACTGGATTCCCGGTGAAATAAAGTTTCCTGGAATTCTGAACGCGTACGAAAGTCTGCTTTTCCTCGTTTCTTCCATCGAAACCATTTGGGTTTTCCACATGGTTAACATCAAAACTCCGCCCAGCCCATTTCAAATGCACCGCTGGAAGTATTCTCACCGACTTAGGCCGCAAAAACAGCTAGCATTGGAGGTAAAAATAAACTTCGCACCCACCGGTTTGTCGGCGGAGGGATCACCTTTTCACCCTAAGGATCCGAAATATAATTTCCCTCGACAAAAAAGGAAACCTCGTATATACGGGACTATTAGGCTCATGCTATCAGAGAGAGCATATTCTTACCAGTACTCTGTCCATCGAAAACTTATAATTTCTTGGAAGTGAGGTGGTTTTAATTCCTTACAAAACCATCATACGTGTGCGAGTATTCGTTTCCCATTATATTCAAGCACAATTCGCATATCAAATGATTTCATTTAATCCAGAAGCCAATATATATTCATTGAATCTTGCACAAACATTGCCATTCAGTACACCATAGAAATCATTCATTCGGAAGAAATTTTTACCCTCAAGCTAGCATTTAATGACGTGGGAAGATTACCACACCCCTTTATGACTGAGCTCACCCGCAGTGAATAATAAACCTCCGCTAAGTCTTAAAATCGGTGGCTCAAATAATAAAAAAATCGATGGGCGTTTAAGAGACGTACTTGCTTCCACCATAGACGAGGGAATTCCCGGTCGTCGGATGGGAGAACATTAGCAGGAGGCGACAGCGTTAAAAAAGAAACCTACTCCACTTGGATACACTCCGTTAATGACGAATTGAAGGACACCAATCGTCGAAGGCTCTTAAAACCTAGGCACACAAGTTTTTATCGCTACTCAGGGACGACAAACGTCGCAGGCAGTGAAACGCGATGAAGTCCTCTCGATCCTGTGAGCTTCTCTTAAAAGCTTAATGGAGTCAATGCAGCGTAGATTGGAAGAACAGAAATCGAAGTCGAATAAAATGTGGCGATAAAACTAGTGCGTAAAAGATCAGAAGACAGTGGAAAAGTGGCGTCTTGGAACAATACCAATCACATGCACGTAAAGAAATCCCATTCCCGACTGAAGAGGGCCGGCGCAAATACGGGGAAAATGTTCACTTAAACACACGAGGAGTAGAAAACAATAACCTCTTACGATACCCTGAGAGATTTAATTACCCAAAAACAATCACGGGAGGCATAAGGGGGAAGACGAAGAATGGAATGCTGCAAACAGCACGAGGGGTTTTAAGTCGTTAGCTGAGAATAGGACAGATCAAGAAGTCGCATCCAAACAATCTTCATGTCTATGATTAACGTTGATTAGGATAAATGTTTTCATCAATTTCCCACGGAAACTGAAGCTTAAACGAGTCGCAAAGGACCCTTGAAAGAATTAAAAAAGGTTCGCAGTAGTCAAACGTTCAACGGAGGAAAAAACAAAGTAATATTCTAAGTCATGAGGAGAGTAAAAGAGATGAACCATTCTAAATAAATACAATATGTACATTAAGTAGTAGACTCTGGAAAGAGAATGGAATGTGACCTCAGTGCAAGTTGATACGGCATAGTCCACTGAAACTGAGAAAATTTCCACCAATGGACTGAATGAAATAAATTAAAACCCAGAGAAACATTCACCCCGACTTCAAATTCTAAGATGAAATTTTATTCAGACTGACTCACTGACGCATTTCTTAAACAATCCAGAAATATATCTCATAGATGAAGATTTCACGCGCGGTTATATCAATACTGAAAATTGTTTTCCGAAATAACGATAAATGTACTGGTTCGTCATAAATGTCGCATACACATACAAAAATTACATCGGGAGACAAAACCACCAAGTCAATTAATCCCTTTAGAATAATAAAAAAAGTCCATCCAGAGTGTAATCATTGAAATATTATCGCCGTACCATTCCCCACTCCTTCGATCGATCACCGTGTCCAAAAACCTGAACGAGGCAGAAAAATATTTCAATTAGCAGACGTTTGGCATCCAGGAGTAGTGGAGACATTTTTTGCAAAAGGTGTGAAAGCTGGGAACGAATGCACCCCTCATCCGATAATCCCATCAAGGCGATTGATTCTCCACCAAAGGGAAAAAGGACTCTACCAAGAAGCATAGAGTGAGCGAATTACAGAGTCCTTGCGATACCCAAGCCCAAGAGACTATAAAAAAAAAAACTCCAACTATAGACTCCCAACACTAGGCCCGACGAGGGTATCAAGGTCTGAAAAGACATATTTTATTTGGAGGTCACGCAGGCTTCGGACTCCCACGTGTCTCCCATAGTGCGGTACATGTTGGTGAAATTTAAATTTCCACATCTTAGCGCATGTTAGAGATAAGTCACCCCCGGCAAAACACCATTGAGATGGCTTGCAGGGTAATATGTATAAGTAGATGTGTCGCAAAAGTTAACTTGCACCAGCCTCCTGTCCGGCAGTTAAGGTAGTTCGAGCGAAATATCATTACACCTGGAAATCAATTAATTTAATCTCAATTTAAAGATAAATATCTCACCCTTCCAAAGATACCAAAATATCAGCCCTTGACCGCCTCACTATCCGAGATATTTGCCAAAATTACAAGTCATTTCATAAGGGAAATGGCACGTAAATGTTCAACAAAGAGTCATTATTTAAAAAATGAGGCATTTTAAACACCTAGAAAACATTTTAAAAATTACTAATGATCCTAAAAAATTACTATGATCCAAAAAAAATTTCCCCAGTGAAAGTGTGTTCAACGTACCGCGTGAAGAAAATGAGTCAAGTTGAATACTTACACAGATATTTCTATTTAATTACATAAAATTTCAGTCATATAAAAGGCTATTATTGCATCATTAATAATGCTATATTTAATCCATTCTTCCTACTCCAGATGAATTTAAAACGTGCAGTTCGAACATGATCTCCATTATCACCAGTGCTCTCTCTCTCTCTCCCACTACCTTAAGGAAACTCTTCCTTAACATGATTCTCCCCAACCAAACGATCAAATGACTCGTGAAGACGTAAGATTAGATGCCTCCTTTACCAGCGATTAAGAGAGGTTGTAGAAATCCTCTCATTTTGACGAAAGTTTATTTAGTTCATATCGCTGCATCAGAAAAAACTTCGGAACCTAACTATTTCGAGATACAACCGTATGTTCTTACGGCTTACATGTACGTAATGGGATTCCCCGTCGGGGGAGCAGCTAATAACTGCTCACCCATTTCCAGAAACGTAACAGTAAGAATTAATTGGTCTTCCCTTCTCAAAGGAAATTTCCATATCTTAGCATTTCAGAAGTAACGAACGCAAAGCCAGGTCACTCACACACAACACTCGACCATTTCACACACCACCAAGAGGACGAAGTCGGCTAACAAGGTCACGGACTTCCTTACCCGAGCAGTCACACGATACTTTCTCATGAGTACGAGATTGGATCGTAACGCAGTTTCCGTGCAAGAAGGCCTCTCTTAAAGGTGTCCCAATAATCGTATCAGTAGCTTGGAAATAAAATGAGAAATTATGATAACTTACAACTTTGTTTTTCCACGTTTCCATGTTTTAATTGAAACGACTAGGGCTTCGACGTATACCTGAAGATGACGTTGGATGTCGAAAGCCGGGTCGTTTCAAATACAAACATGCGGAAAAACAAAGTTATAAGTTATCATCATTATGTTAATGCAATCCATAAAGTTACGCCTGAAACCACCAATTGAGAAATGATTAAAAAGTGAGTAGAGTAAAGACGTAGCGGATTCATTGCGCATGCAAAAAGTCGTCATAATAATTTTACCAGTGTTAGCAGCCTTTAGTAGAACCAGAATAGGAATAAGTAGCCGAAAAGAAGTAAAAATGACAGAATCTACCAAGAAAGCACTAAGCCAAAACTTTTGCTACCGACGTAAAAATAAACGGTCAATTTCATGCTGAGATTGAAATTAGGGCACGACAAAGTGTACGATGTCATTTCCTTCACTGATGAGTGCAGAAATAACTGCATATCGGTCTGGCTGCAGAGGGCTCTCCAGTAGGCAGAATATTTCCCTCAACCGCAGTACACATCTGTTTATTCGATTTCAACAGTAACGGTAACCATTCCAGCCCACACCAAGTATGGAATGAATTTTTAACTTCGTTACCCAAGAACACAAAGGGTGAATGAGCGAGCCAAATCCATAAATTCAAATATACATGAACCCAATGGTTTCTGTAGCATAGGTAGCATACTCATAGTGTAGTGCATGTCGGTGATAACTACCCCCCTGCCTACCACCCTTGAGGAGGCTTACAGGGTAATATGTAGACGAGGAATGATACACGCAGTGACTATAATTTTCGTGGCATGAAATACACTTGGTACAGGCTTGGCGAAAAACCACCCGCTACCACACACTATTGATACGGCCTGAACGGTTTAAGTAGTCGCAAATGAGTAAACTTTGATTTAAAATGCATCAATTCCTTAAGTTAGTTTGAGTGAAATATCATTTCATTCAGAAATCAATGAATTTGGTCTCGCTTTAACGTAAAATATGTAACTCTTCCAAAGATAACAAAATATCAGCCCCTTACCGAACTACTTTCCGAGATTTTTGACGAAAAAACCACCCCTTTTCCATGGAAAGTGGTACGTGTATGAACTCCAGAGAGAGCTTATTTAAAAAATGAGGAATTTCTAATACCTAGACCCCGTCAAAAAATCAACAGGGTGTAGTTTGTATGTTTTCTCGACTATTTTTTAAAATAAATCATAGTCACCGCAGTTTTTTTCAGAATCGCAAACAACCGTTCGCTGTGACGGAGTTTTGAACGTACCGTGTGAAAAAATGAGTCAAACGAAAGACTTGTGTGCATATTTCTATTTGATAACTTAGAATTTCAGTCATATACAAGTATATTATTGCACTATTAATAATGTCGCACTAAACTCATGCTTTCAACAGCGGCTAGAATTAAAACGTATCATTCGAATACGGTCCCCATTACGACTAGGGAACTACCTCGCTCACACTACCTTAAGCATACTTCAAGAAGGACACATGTTATACCGACACGAAGGGTAGGAGAACCGCTAGGGTGGACGCACAACATTGAGCAGCAGCCGTGACAATGAATCCACCAATCACAAATCGCCCCCAGCAGTTGGCCCGCATGCTAAGGAAAACGCCAGTGTCCTTTTAAAAGGAAATGATGAATGGAGTGGGGTAGGAGGAAGAAGAGAAGCAGGGCTAAGGGTGAGCCCCTGAGAGAAACCATGGTCACGCCCTCGAAGGAAAAGCAGTATTTCAATGAACAGAAGCAAAGGAAATCTCTTGAATTTCAGCTAACATCTTCGAGCATCAAAGCACTAAGAGAGGCCACCCCATCGACCGTGAATTGACCTTCCCTATCTATGATACATAATGGACTTTTACGTGCAGATTTTTTCACTGAAAACGATCAATTATCCCCGCTGGTATTCATGATGCTTTAGAAAAAAATTGAATACACTTTTTTGGCCAACACACTACATGGGCAGCCGTGTAGCCAGGGAACGAATGAAGAAATAAGGACCCTCACTGGGTGGGCAGCCAGAGTTAAAAAAAAACTTTCGCCATGATTCAATTACCAAAGCAACAAGAAACAAAAACTAATCAAATGAACATTATGTTCAAATCGGAAATCAAAAACTTTTAAGTATTGGTCCACTAATATTTTTATTGTTTACTACCCGGGTTTCGTCACGTAAAGACATCTTCAGGTAATAATAAAAATATTAGTGGACCATTACTTAAAAGTTTTTGATTTCCGATATGGAGAGGTTCCACAAAGTGAAGCCTGAATTTATTAGTTATATTATGTTCAAACTTTTATATACCTAACATCTTTAAGTATTGAATAATTTGTTAGCATAATTCGTTATCTAAATCATTTTTCAACATAAAGCATTCATTATCTTTGAAGTATCAACAAAATAGATATTTCTCACGAGTGATCAAATTCACATCCGCTCCTTCCAGCATCCAGCTAAAACTTCACCTTAACTTCGCGCAGGCTTTCGCTCGCGGCCTTTACATTGCCATTCATATAAACCTGTGAACCAATGGTCGATTTCGTCATAATTAGACAAAATATACCTCGTATTCCAGTACCTCCATATGACAACAAATTATCTATCTTTAGGAGAACCAGTGACAGAGGTCGTGGCCACAAAACTCATTTGTCCAGACATAACGATAGTCCACTATGCAAAGAGCACATAAAACCTCTAACTACGATGCAGCGGCCTATATCGACAACTATTTCAGACCTTTACCTTAAACAACTACATAAGCTCAACATCGACCGCGATTCGATCGCACAATCATCTACAATCGCGATGATTTCGATTCGCGGCCAAGTGAGGTATCTGCATTATCATAACCCATGGCGATACGTTATCGCCAGTTGGGGCGATAAACTACTTTGCTACCACGGCATCGAATAAATATCACCCTCAGAAAAAAAGACATGGGATGTACTCAGATGAGATAATGCAGACAAAAAGTAGGCGATAAGAGAAATTCGCCCGCGCATAAAATTGCGTACGTAAGTTCTCGAAGTAATTCTACTTAATTAAATAAAGCGACCTCATTATATTCACGGAAATATTTTTCGATTCAGTCATGCAGTGGCTTCCCTGCATTTGCCAGGAGAAATCTCTGCCCGCGGATTTTTCGTCACGACCGCCTTCGCCCTTTGACTGCGTCATTATAAGGGAAGTCGCGGTTTCCGGCAGACGGGTGACGTGATAAGAGGAGTTTAAAAACACCACTTAACAGGAACTGTCCGTCGTCGAGTACCATGACTCCCTGAAGGTACGTCCTTTTTGATGAACTGTTTTCTGGTACAAAATCGAAACTGATGAAACGCTGAACTAGACTGACTGGTGATAAACTAAAGTACCAAGGAAAAGTATTTATCACATGTATATTCTATATACATTAAATCTACAAAAATATATACATATTCTGTAGTAGGATTTCTATTCGCCACGCCCTAAAAGCCGCTTTACTCGGTACATTTTATTGTACACACGAATGTATCACAGAATGTACAAGAAACTGAAAGGAGAAGAGGTTCTATTAGAGCAGGTTCTATTTCCCGTTAAGTCATTCAGACAATCATACAATTTGCCAATTTACACGGTACAATTTCCTTCATGAAGGAATTTGTACATTCGTTTGTACAATAAAATGTACCGTGTAAAGCGACCTTAACTGGGGCTGGCAATGTTGAACTTACATAGCTCCTCGTAATCTGATTCACTACGCATAAAATTCCATACGGATAATAAATCGTTCTCTATGTGGCGACAACATACCACCGTAGACCAGATATTGAGAATATATTAGGGAAAAAGACTGCAGAACAGAAAGGTAAAAATGTCGTTTTGCCCCCGATCGATAGGAGACCATAATGGCTGCCTTAAGACTTTGAGGTAGGTTGGTTGAGAGGTAGTGTAACTGATTGATTGACGTGCTCCCTGACGCATATTTCTAAATCTTCTAACTAGTACTAACACCATGTTTTGTATGTTCACCGCAAAATTCTTGTAAAAACATTTTCGGAGTTGCATTATTGGACAATTTGATCTTTTCTGTAGAATTAGTAGCATACCTATAGGGTGGGGCATGCGGGAGAAAGTTAATTTCTATACCGTAGTGCATGTTGGTGATAAGTCACCCCCGGCCAAACACCCATGAGGGGGCTTGCAGGGTAATATTTAGATGTAGATGGCCATTTCAATTCAGCGGTCCCCCGCAGGTAGAATGATTATAAGAAAAACATGGGATGCTCATTAACTAGATATTCCTTACTATCCTGATTTCTTCAACTACGCTGAATGATAGATAACGGCCTGAAATCTCAGGTAAGACAAAAGCAAGACAACTTGCAGTAGCAATCCAAATGACACTGCATGAGGTTCAATTTTCCGAGCATGAGTTTATGAATTGTCATCATTGAATACGGAACGTGGTTAGCAATACGGAGAAAATATACTTGGACCCAGAGTAAGCTGAGAAAATGAAATCGTTTCAGATAAAAATAAAGTTCTCTTCACTTCTCTTCTTAAGTTCACGAGAGCCGACAATCGACTCCGTCATAGAATTAATTGACTATCGCAGACACATTGCTGAGCGGTTTTTTACATATTTGATTTCTCCAACCAACATGTAAAGGGGAGCTATGTCAGGCGTACGACCGTTGGAACATTATGACAGGAATGTTATCACGATTTTATAAATAAATTCTAACGAAATCGGTGAGCTAATAACTATGTAGACCTGTGGAATTCACGCTCCTTCTATCATCCATGAAAAACTGGCAAAAAATACGAAATCATAATGGAGACAACGGGGAAACGCAATATATATTACATAACAAACTCAATTCAAAAGAGACTGAATCGATTCTTATCGCGGGAAACGATATTGCCGATCAATGTTATAAAATACCCAAATAGCTTACTATTGTCTGAGATTTAGATTCGATTGGTGGCCAACGACGCTTATAAAAACGGCCAAGGAGACGATTAGCACGCGTGAGTGAAGAACATTTCACTTTGCTATAGGCATTCGCATGCAGGCAGTGGTAGTGACAATTCACGAGATACTACGTAAATTTGGACCTATTCAGGAATTCGGGGCATTTACACGAACTTCCCCATTCAAGGTTCCCAACCTTGAGTTCATGAGACAAATCTACACGAATTACGTCGGAGAGAGAAATGGGAAGAGCAATCAAAGAGCTACAGCTGATATCTTGTCTACAGGCAATCGATTCAGTTTTAAAAACACTGGAACCCTTAGTTCCAATAGGATTAACGTTTTTCGAAAGAACCCCCAGATCGAAATCGAAGAAATCAATTCAACAGCGAAAGCCGAAAAATATATGCACGAAACCTACCTCGTGTATATTACCTAATCAGGTTAACAGTCACGGATGTAAAGGCAAAATCAGAAAAAAGAAATTTACTGGGAGATTTGAACGAGCAGCGGTTGGTAATCTGGCTGAAAGCCATACTTTGGTATGGCTTCCTAGGAGACTGGAAAAACTATTCATTATTTTCCGAAATGGCACTCTAGTCACAGCCAACCTTTCTCAATTCCTTTGTTTGGAGCCTTTAAGATTCTCAATAACAGCTCATATTTTATTTTTTTAATGTTATTTTATCTTTATTACCCCTGAAAATGGCGCATTTGGCCAATTTATGTTGGGTGACTAACAACAAAAACAGACGAACACAAACACCCTGAGCGGTGATTATTAAACCCAGGCGGGATTTGGACGCGCGACCCTCGGATTAGCAGGCGAGGACTAAACCCTCTCGCCACCGGGGCCGGCTAATTGATCAGTTTAAGCACTTTTCATCCGTGAAGAAAACCAATTCCATCACAAACTAGGCCACCAATACGTGCTTCTTCAAGAGGTTATAAAAATATTCAAGAATAGCGATGTATATTTCAATTCCTTAAGTCAGGACTCGACAACCACTGAACAGCCTCCTCGAGCGTTTAATGCAGGTTATGGCTGGTTGAAGATGGAACGTCCGAATGAAATCGAGAGCTAATCTCTGCTTGGGAACGAAACACTTAAAATGCGGTGCGAAAAACGTTATTTTCAAACCGTGACTTGTTCTAGGAAGCGACGGTTCTGAACATCGGCTACGCGTACCCTCAAGGGGAACGTCCCTGACGTATTGATGGCAAGCGAAAAAAATTTTAATGGAGGAGGCAAGGGAAGCATATTTGGAGTGAAGGGTAGTATATATGCATATTGTGTTGGACTCAGCTATCGGGGATAATCGGTAGGGAAATCGGTGATGCGACAATGGGTTACGCACAATAAGAAGTTTTGGGAACTGTTGCTACACGGAAAAGGTAGTTGTAGATATAAGAACAGCAACGGGAGATGAGGGGTTATAGGAGGAAATGAAAGCACGGATGTCCTTCATCTTACCGGACATAATTATCATACGACTGAACTGTTGAGAGAATAACGAGCTCTCCGGCAGGAAGTGATGACATTACTTCTTCCAGGAAAAAAACTGCGGAGAACTTGGGAAATACCACCTCTGGTTATTTACGCTGGTCTCCACCTACAAGAGTTTTCCACGCTTGCGTCGAGGGATCACGAAGGCTGGCACTGACACAAAACTTACTTTCCTTGTGTTCCTATTGAGAAATCCGCCAAAAACAGTGATGGAATGGTCGATTCGGATGTAATGTCATATACTTGACTATGACATATGGTATGTACTTGAAAACCAACAAGCCTGAGGCACGATACGGTTCTCTATTTACGCGTGCACCCGCATTAACGCTATTTTTTTATAATAATAATAATAAATTTACTGATCCATTAAATCAACTGTACAAACACAACTATAAGGCATAAAAAGGATAAATTATGGATCCCTTTAGGCTTTGCCTGTATTTGGGATACTTACCTCAAAAAAAACAATTTATCAGTAAAAGGATAACAATTTTTAAATCTCAACCTGTCGTGCAAACATATGATGATGATTGTTAACAGTTAATATTGACAAAAAAACATATCAGGATATCCTGAATCGAAGAGCCATCTTTAAACCCTGTAAAGAAATGAAAACTAATTATATCTCTCACATCATCCGACAAGGTATAAAATAATTTTGGCCCTATGTAGATAAATGATCGCTGGAATAACGTCAAATTGGGCATGGGCAAACAATGCATTGCTGTAGATCTAAATTTGTATACATGGGTTTCGACCTTAGGTTTATCACCACTTCTTAGGTAGAATATTTTCAGTACCTTATAAATATAGAGATGGCGTAGGGGAAGTAACAGTAAATCCACAAATATGGGGAAGGACGGCTCATACTGAAATTTTCTGGCAATCTGTCTTACTATTGCTTTATTTATCAACTATGCTCATGAGATTGACAAGTATGAAAGACAAATGAGAGAGAAATATGCTCAAGCGAAAACGACATCGTCATTCTCAAAAATGTTTTCAGGAGCTTTGAATCAATAGCTATTATTGATGCAGTATGCTCATCGGACAGTAGCTGAGAATTTTGTCCTCTTGGAGCGATTTTCGAGATGGATAATGACAACGACAACGAGAAAGAAAGAGCAATGATCCCACCCCCGTTCTCCTCTAGGCATCAGGAGGCATGACACCGAAAACGGGGGTCATATTTTTGTAATGTTAATGCTTTTTACCATAGTGATCGTTATCATTGTTCATTACTATTGTTACTTATCTAGAATCGACGGACATTGATGAATTGTATCTTCTAGGAAAATAATATTTTCTCGATATTGGCCTTCTTAAAAAATCGAAACGAAGTGGCCGAATTCCTTTAACGATGAAAGAGAAAATAATTAATAGTTACTTACGGCAATTAGATCTTTTTAACATCATTCGTACGATAGACACGGCACTAGAATCTATTGAAACTGACACGTGTAAAATCGAAATGCACCAAATATACCGTTCGCTCTGAAAAATATGCAACGTCACTTCGTCTTCACACAGATAGTCGCATATCATCTAGCTGTCCTCGATTGACGCTTCATGTAATCGTCCGTGCGCTTTGGGCTTAAACTTACATAAGATTGACGTAGGATGCGTTAGGAGAAAAAAAATTTCAAAACTGAAGTCGGCCAGAAGATAAAAAGGAAGCAAGAAATAGTACTCTATTAACAACTCAACCAAGAAGTATCTCGAATCATTTTGAGCATACGTTGCTTGTCGACATCGAGTATGGCCACGTAGGCTCTCCCCGATTATCCTGAGAGAACCATGCTGAATTAGAATGAAAGCCAGCAGGCGATTTCTCAACTTGTGACTCATTCGCGGAAAAAAACGCACGAGAAAGTGAGAACGATCAGCCGTAAAACTCGTGCAACTCCCAGTAGACCCCGCAGAACGACGTCGTTCACGAGCGGTCATGACAAACGCGACGCGTAATCCCTACATTCACCGTATTGTAACGAACCTCCCACCCCGCAGTCTATGTATAATCACTTCCGAACATCGCTAAAAGTCAACGGTGGACGAAGATAAAAATTCGATAGAGAGAAATCCCAATAAAAGAGAGAGAAGATATCCCACACCCATCATTCACGGAGATATGACAACAGCGCACCGTGGAAAAAGAAAAGGAGCCTGTGTTTGGCTCCGTCGATCTTGTGTGTGCGAGTGGGCAACACTTGTGTTCCCAACTGGCTACCGCTCCCTTGGCGAAGCAGACAAAAAATGGAGGGAAGTGAGGCTAGGGTTTTACAACTCACGTCAACGAAAGAAAATGACCAAATAAAAATGAAGAAATTTAGAACCAAACATAGTACATATCTGTTGATTAAATGAATGCGAAACAGCATCCGGTGTTTACATAGAGGCAAATGTCAATTCTCGTAATTCTATACCGCTGGGGGAGACGAATGGTTGAAGCGGCAAATAGAATCTCCAGTTCTGCAAGGATGTCTTTAGGCTGCTTTACACGATAACTTTTATTGTGCAAGTGAACGTATGAACTCTTTCATGAGAAAAATGGACCGTGTAGATCAGCGAATTGCATGATTATCTGAATGAATGAACGGGAAATAGAACCTGCACTAATTCCATTAATTTTTTTGTACAATCCACGATAATTCGTTTGTGCAATAAAATGTACCATGTACAGCGGCCTATATACAAATGGACAAATGGATTCCAGGCATGCCTCAATAGCAGTTACTGGACGTAAATGAGAATTTAAACATCCACAGCCATATCTAACACCTCGAACTAGAAAGGTGTATCAGGATCTTTTTCACACGTCACTAATAATGGCACAAAGAAACTTGATAAAGCAATACCATCGTCCGAGTAGGTACTGTAATTAAATAATATACAAGTTTTTCCAATGATCCCTTCGGTGTAAATGGCAAAAATTGTAGGAATGGAAGAGGGAGAATGAACAAAATAATAACTCAACCAACTTTTAAACAAGTATCGTAGGATCAGCAATGATTAAGATTATTGGTAATTCTTTGTGGACGCGACAGACCATCATAATACCCCTACACCAAATTACATCGCTAACACTCCTATAGATACCATCGCAATAACCTTTCGAAACTGCGGAGTACGTAGCATATTTGCACGATAACAGCTCGTGTACCTAAATTGCTGTGCGTTGCTATGGCGACAGGAGCAGTCAACAAGTGGCATCTACGATAAAGTTTCAAATTCGCAAGGGAAGGCCTTTTTCGTTCCACAGAATAAACTGCAATGACCACAACATAAAACTCACCAAAACTTTGGTGAATCTCCTATCCAACTCGTTGGAATCCGGCATTGGTTGTTTACTTCTAACGGATGAAGTTGTTGATGTTGTTGTAGGGGATGTGGTGGTGACGGGTCGCGTAGTTCCCATGGAAGATGCATTGTTCAAAGCTTTGTTATTTCCACCAACAGGTAAAGTTGACAAAGTTGGCACGGCCGAGGGGGGTGGCGACTCACTCTTCGAGCTGAATGTATTCCCCATCGTTATTTCCGAAGGCAATTCACTAGCATAGGGTGCACATACCAACACTTTCACTTCGTCACAAATTAATTTAAAAACATTGCCAAGCACATGCACTGCTTAATTCCATCCTGCGCTGTTAGAAAAACAACAGGCGACGCACGCCTGAAGCAACAGGTACTTCTGCCTCCATTCCGCACAGAAAACTGAACTCCCCTCAACAACACGCACTTCTCTGTCAAACTGCTGCCAAGGAGCAGGGAGTTCCGTGCGCTGCCGGAATTAGAGGACGCATGCGCCCCGGCCATCTTACGGAAGAAGCTTCAACTATACGAAACACGAATAACAAATGAGCGCCGATATTCTAGAGAGGCAAGTAGGAAAGATGGAAGAGACGATTTGAAATTCTTTATCCGCGGACAAAAATGACGAAGTGTTCTATAAAGGCCTCGGGGAAACCATATTCTCAAGGGTCGTGCACTGAAATTTTCTAATAGCGGTAAATTGCATAATGGCAGAACACATCCTCGTCCCTGCAGTACAATTATCAAGTAAGCACAACAAATTTTGCTCTGCGAAAGTTTTCACACATTTCCGTCTTTGTGACGCTCTTTTTTATTTTAGAAACAAAACATCTTACTGCGTGTTATTGGTATCAACATGTATTTCTATTCTTGCCCTTTAAATGATATTTCGTTATTCTTTGGTATAATTAGTAAGTGAACATTCTTATTACTCAATCAACATTCTATTCATATAATGTATTTACTATGACTTTATCTGCATGCAATTTGTTTAACTCTGAAACTGAAACACGTTATTGAAATTAATCCTCGAATGTTAAGGGGCACGATGGCACAAAAAAATGAAGTTGTTCACCCAATTAAATTCATGAATGAAATATTGCAGTAAACAATTTTGTATTATTATTGCAAGCATGGAGTGATAATAGTTGGTCTCTAGTATCCATATAATATCTACTTTAAGTCTAAGCTTCAATCTTCTGGAAGTTATATCCTTATTGATTCGATTTATATTCACCTTAACTACATGAAAAAAAGGGTACACGTATTCAAAATCATTCAACTATAGATTGTTTAATAAATCAAGTCAATAGATATATCACTTAGTAATACTTTAAGGCAAGTTCTCTCTCAACTCCTTACCTTCTTCTTAAACTGGCGACCCTTATAATCAGAATGAGTTATTTATTGTGTATTTCATTAATTTTCTTGGCCTTAAATTTGCAATAATTTTCCTTCCAGAAATTCCACAGTTAGAATTTGTCTCATCCTCAACATACATCCTCCTTAGTGACATCACTTTCTCCATAGACTGATAATCCCTTGAGTGTTCCTTCAGGGTACCCAGCCTCCCTTAAGCAATTTTCCACTAGAGCCTCTCTCCCCATCCACATTTCCTTAAATGCCAGAACAAAGCACACAAGCTGGTCATGTATACCTTACCCTCTCCTTTCTACTTAGGGATCTCAGGAAGAGTGGGTTACTCAAGAATTACCCTCAGCTTTTATCACCATCAGTTCTTCCGGTTTTGAGGGAAAATTAAAATAATTAACAAGATATTCAGAAATAATTCAATGAAGAAGACAATAAATTAACATTTAATAAGTGAGAAATGAACCATGCAGAGAAAGACCATTAAAAAGAGCCTATGGGGAAGCTGGACTTTCCCTCGAGCATTGGAGGAATTAATTATAGGCATTGAATAAAATATATAGCTAATCACTTTTAGTAGTTGATAAGAGGTACCAAGATTGAAAAGTCATACAGAGCAAAAAAAACATGCATGCATGAACTAATATTTCCCCTACACCAATAGATGATGCATTCTCATTGTCAATGTATTTGGTATGAATAATGTTACTCAGAAAAATGGAAAAATTCTCCTTGGAGAGAGAAAGAGAAGGGTAAAAAGAGACAAATATTCAGTTGAGATGATTGAGGCATTGGCCATTTCAGAAACACTGACAATTTGGTCAAATAATGAGGAAAGGATGCCTAACCAGGAAACATATAGCAGAAATAAGTCTCTGCTCATTACTAAGCTCCACCCAAAACTTGAAATATTTATTCTACAATCAGCACAAGTAATGGATTCCAACAAGCTCATGAAGCACTTTCAGCAACTATTATGTGAAAATGCCAGTGGCTGGGGGAATGCTCAAAAACACATGGGAATGGCAAGAAAGAAAGATTGGGAGAAAAATAATCATGAGTCCAGGAATATATTCTCCAGGAAAATTAATGAATAAAAATAAAAAATCCACGTAAGGACATCTAATTAGCTACAGTTACAAGCTTATAAAGAGTTTTAGACTTTCTAGGCAATTAGGCGAGTAGTGTTCACAATTTTGGCAACATGTTAGGTTTATAGGAACCAAAATTTCTACAGCGGACTCAACCACTGTCATCAGGTTTAAGTCAGGATGAGCAAGAAAAAATAAAAGTTGCTAGTTTCCTCACTCTGCGAGTAGTAAAAAAAAGTACGGGGTCCATTGCCGATGGGGCCATGACTTGCCATTTGAATGATATTGATAGTTGATGTCCATGGAATCAACTTGAGCAATATATTTATCATCGCAATTTAAAAAACACAGAAATTTATATCCACTATGTTTTACCATATGCCATTCCATGGAATAATTTACCACAAGGTTGATTACATTCTCACAATATGTGGTCACAAAAAAGTCTTTAATAAGAAACTGAAAACAGGGTAGCGGGTGATTATCAATCAATACTATGCAGAGTTAATAAACAAACACTCTTTAATTATTTTCATATGTAAACACAACATATAATGCTGAATAATTCAAGTATTTTTAAGAGGAATTATAGGTTAAGCACAAGCATACAATCAGAATATAAAGCTTAAGAACTTCCAATCTCAGGGCTAACTGAGACAAAAAAGGGTTACCAATTAGCAAGGAGTCATTATTAGAAAATTAGGCTCATGTAAGTAACAAGTTAGTATTTAAAGCTGGAAAATTAACATTTTAAAACTAGCTTAGTGAGTGGATTAGTCAAGATAAATATGTTAGTTATTCCAAAGCACAGAAGTATGTGGAATGGATTTTTTATCCTTGTACTATAAATCTGTCAAATATTTCTATTTACTTTTTTCGTAAATAGTGTCTATTTGTCTCAAACACTTAAGGCTTTTTAGATTGGACTCATTTAATTTGGCTAGTACCATATGGCTTGTTCAAAATAATGTGATAATAAATCCATTCACTACATTAGGTAGTCAAACATTCTGAAAGATACAGGTAAAAGGCTGATAACCTTTTCCAAATACCAGGTACAATGTCACCCATGTTTTAAGTTCATCGAAGTACAGTAATGACTAACAACTAAAAGGAATTACAGTTCTTAGTACACCAAGGTAGTTATCAAGAACATACAACAGCAAGTACATCATTAATGGCCATTCAAGTACTCCACTTAAATTAGTTCCATTTCAAAGCAAAACAATGTTCCAAAATATCTATGAGAACATGTCATCTCATTAAGCTCTAGACTACAATATGAAATCAGCATAAGAAAGTGAAAGAGAAATATCCTGATCCAGAAGACTTGTACAACAGTAGAATCAAATTACCTGTTTCAGAAATATTAAAATTAATAGAATAGCAGCACTCACTGTGATAGTTTTAAAGAAATCTTAAACTGAAATGAATTAATGTTACGATCATTAATGATTCAAAATGGCTCAGTAATATAAAATTTGTTTTTAATTATTTATATCTTGATTTACATCAATATCATGGCAGAGGAGAAAAATGGGAATTACATGATAGTCCAATAAATGAGAATATTGGATAATGCAATATCCATACATCATTAGCAATATATACATATATGTGCTTTGTGAGCCAGTCAGGTGCACCAAAATAAATTTCCATTGAGGATGTCATACTTATGTAGATAATGAGGTTTTTCCATACACTTTTTCTCAATTATGAAGCATGTACTAAATCAACACACCACATTTATCCATTGTTTTTGCCTTGACACAAGTGGAACAGGCTATTCAACAATACAAAATCACAAACATTGAAAGCTACCCTATTTCAAACATACAAAAATGAGTATTCTTTTGTCAAAATAACTTCATGGACAGTTGCTCATGCAAGTACCACCTGGAAGATAGATGTATGGCTACAATATGAATGTGAATATCACACAAAACCATTATACTGTGGCGCACATTAAAAATCCCAAAGCATTTACCATTTTTTACGATGGTGTCACCTGCTCTCAAAATATTCATAAATGAGAGATAACAAAACATATTTTACAAGATGAAAAACTTAAGAGTGAAGGATTGTTATGAAGATGCATCAACATTCCACATGTAAAAAAAATATCTTTTGATAACTCAAAGATTTCAATCAAACCTTAATACTGAATTTCCGCTTACAAAAATTAAAATATTCATCTAGGAAAGGTAATGAAAATTTTCATTTCAAGAGCACTGGTGTCACATTATGTGATACTTACATTTATTTATATAATATTATATAGCATCATCATCAGTCATTAATCCTAAGGCTGATGTATTTATATATATATTTATATATCACTAGGATAATCTTCGTAAACAAAATATCCCACAAATCAACATTGCACATGTATTTCAATTCAGCTTCAATTTTTTAAAGAACCAAACAATGCATATCCCATTTAATACAAATTACAATAAGGAATGTCACAAGTAACAATTTCACAGAGAAAAACACTATTACTATTATTTACCCCATAAATGTTGTGCTTTAATATCATTCCAAGTGTTTATAAACATGTCACAACCATTTTCTCTTGAAACATAACATAAAACATCTTTTGTCCACAAGGATATAGGTACTACAATTTCCATTACAGGTGAGGTCAAGGAACAACTATTTGAAGCTTCACAAAATTCCTCCGTGAAATTACTCGACTTATAGAGCTAGGGAAAAACTGAACAACATTTACACATGGAAATATTACTTGTATTATCATAAATATGAATATGTAATTTAACTTCACTACTGCATAGTTTTCATATTTTTATTTTCTTTTCAAAATGCTTGACAAAAAATAAATGCTCATATTTTTCTCTGTGCACAATAGTATATCACAATGAGTATACAATTACTAATCATACGTTTCTGCCATTCCTTCACAGTGATTGGATAAATGTCATTCAAAAAGATTCTTTCCTGCATTTAAACCACAACACAAACCACAGTTATGCCCCTCAGGTTGCTTGGAAATTCTCTTGCAGAATAAAGCATCTTCATGTTAGTAAAAGATCACCATTGCATATACTTTTCCATCATTATCACATTGTAGATTGTTCTAGACTAATGTAAAATATATGTTAATTCATTTCAGCTCTCAAATAGCTTTGAATTGAAAATGGTGAGTTAGATTTTTGCCTCAATTTGAACTTCATAGCAGTTATCACAACAGAGGATTAAAGAAAATAATGGAATAGAAAGAAATACATGGGGTTTAGCAACAAATTGAGTTCTTATATATTTATATATAATTAACATTTGATATATATTTGTATTTATGACTAAAGCCATAAGGAACAACAGCAACTTCAAAGAAAGTTTTTTTTCCATCTTTCTAGCATGTTCCTACTTTGCACCCTCATTGTAAACCCATCAATACCATTTAAGAACTGTAACAATATAAACTTAAAGTGTCCAGCACTTTAATGTATATAATTATAGGTATATGCATTTTTAACAATATACTTTACTGAGTAGCATTCACAATATAGTCATTATATTAAAATTAGCACAAACTACACACTCAAAATTGTTGTGTACTCTCAAAGAAAAAAGTTGACACTCTGTCTTTTATTCAATAATTAAAAACTATCTCCCTTTTACATTTATAAATCTTTCTTTTGTTTATGAAAATCAATAAGTTTTCAACTAGAACCTGAGGCACAACTCACCCAATTTGGTCCAGCGTTACTTGTAAAGGAATTTCGTTGCCTGCCAGAAAAATCGACAGTGAAAGCTTTGTACAACCATTACAATGAACAACCAAAAAATTAAAACACCTAAATGAAAACAAGCAAAAAAAGGAAGCATTCTCCACGAAATAAATACAGTTACTCCTTTTTTTATACACAGAGTCCATTTACCCACATTCATCTCAGACAACTGAATGGAAATGCATTATCCACTCGGACCTAACTAAAACTCCTCTGATGATAGGACATCCTGGAGGCATAGGAGGACCCTCAATTCTGTGGCAGACTGCATTCTCCCACTCTCTCTGATACTGAAGTACCTCAAAGTCTCTCCAAGATGACAGTATCAGCAAAGAAAGAAAGTACATAGACATAGAGCCAAAACAAAAGACCAACCATGGACACTGCTGTCATCATCACGTTCCACTTCAGCTTCAACATCTACTGCCAGGAGTGCAAATATATCATCTGACTTGTGACCCCTTCGGTGACCATCATCTTCTCAGAGGCTAAACCACAGGCTTCACCAATGATGCGGACACGAATAATCGACATGGTGGGGCTCTTGGCTTACATGTGACCAAATTTGCAATATGTGCATATACGTGGTGGTGTGTATGCCATTTCTTGAAAGGTTAGTGCCAGATCTTGATTGAAATATCATGTTCACTTTACTTCATCTTGATCCATGGGCTCCTCAGGCCCATCACAAGGGCTGCTATCTCTGTAGGAATCAATGCAAGCAAAATAAACATGAAAATCAACTGTCTCACTGAAGAAAATGAGGTTCAAAATCAAAATATTTTGATGCATAACATTATTGTATTCCACAAAATATTACACCAATGCCTACTTAATCATGGTGACTACACCTCACTTCATACAGGCAATTCCTCTATGCCAGGAGAACATAAAAAATTATGGAATGTACGAGGAGAAAAAAACACATGATACAAAAGTTAAGTAAATTTTAGTATAGTTTTACAGAGAGATATAAGAATCTAGAAAAAAGAAAAATTAAAATTTTTAAGTAAAAACAAGTACTCCCCTCAAAGTATCGAAAAAAAGGCAAATTATCAAAAATAAAAATGTTGACTGAAAGAGAAAAATATGTCCAGCTAACAGTGCCAAAATACTTTAATTAAAACTACCTGTTAAAGGCAGACCAAAATTAATTCCACATTTAAAATCTTAAAACATAATACAATACTCTCAAAGAGGAGGTAAATATTACCAAGCACAATTACCTTACATATATGGGTATAGTCGAACCAACTGAGTCCCAATTTTTGGTCATAAATTTGGGGATTGCAAAACACAAGTCAAGCTTTGAACGGCTTAAATCGTAGTACAAAAAAATGAGGT
Source organism: Ceriagrion tenellum (assembly GCA_963169105.1). Taxonomy (NCBI): domain Eukaryota; kingdom Metazoa; phylum Arthropoda; class Insecta; order Odonata; family Coenagrionidae; genus Ceriagrion; species Ceriagrion tenellum. The sequence continues at coordinate 43,964,799 of OY720634.1, forward strand.
AATCTTTCCCCAGGCTTCCACCTAGTGCAATAAACCAGCATCTAAAACCGCCAAAATCGTATGCAGGACCAAGGAAGAGAGCATTTGCGCAGCCCTTCATTTGTTCTGCCAGTGAACACACACAGAGTTTATTACATCACCTTCAGCAGGCTTTCATAAATTTTAGTGTTTAAAAATTTGACATATGAGTAATGAGGACCTGCTTTATTCATTTCCGCAATCATAGGACACCTGATTTGTTTCTGATCTGACTCCTGATCGGTACAATTTTAATGAATCCATAAATTGCCCAAGCTCAAACTCGAGCATTTATTGAACAACAGCACCTGGGGAAAGTTTGTGCTTAAGGAAGTATTTCTCAAGTAAGAGCGAGTCAAAACATGATAAGGCTTGTATCTATAGAAAGATTATGCGGCTGTCTATGGTTGATTATGCTGGTAATTGATTCAGTATTGACAACCGCCAGAGTGAGATATGTCTGTCTCAACAGAGAGAGAATGCAGCACAGAAATATATCTACCCAGTGCTGCTGGTAACCAAACTCCTGTTCACATAATATTATGAAACATGGTGAGAACCGCAAACTATGGCCTTATAAATTAAACAGTAGCATTTGAAAATCATATGGCATGACACTATTTGGCACGTAGTGGAATGGAAAATATTTCTGATAGGCATGGATAGAGACTCAGCTCGGGATAGAGTAGAGAGCATTCTGTAGTAACTAGTCAACAACTAGGTTGGTGCTACACATTTAAGAAATTAAAGGGTCTCTTGAAATTACACTCTCTCATCAAATTAAAAAACTGAATAAAAAGTGAGACAAATCTCAATGATCAAGATCAATTAAAATATGAGATTGAAGAGTTATTTTTAAAGAGACAATTTCAGGCTTAACTTGGTGGAATCTTTCCGTCATCGAAAACAAGGAAAAAAAACTTTGTAACTCCACTTTTATGTGGAATAGTAAATTTAACTATTCTCACTCTACAAGTTATTTTTGACAAATCTTTAATATTTCCTGGAAATCAATAGTGAAAAAGCCAATTAAATAAATCCAAGCAAAGGTAACTCACATCTCCCACAAAGAGAGGGTTGGTACAAATATGGATTCTGCATGAATTTGCATCTGCTTAGCAGGAAGCCACATTTGGCTAAGTTTCCCTGCTCACCCAACTATTACTTTAATCAATCAATTGAAAAAAAAGATTGATTGAAAGAGAAAAGCAGTCAAACTTTGCTCAAACACTCACACTGGTCCAGTTGATGTGCTGTTTGGGGATGGAGCATTGGCGTTTCGGATTGTTGACCCTTGGTTCACAGGGCCCACTGTGCTGCCCGCTACTGCTGCCCTCTGTTGCATAGAAAGGCCAGCCATTGCAGTGACTGTCTCTGCTTCCTCCCTTTCCTTCTGAGCAGCCTCGATAGCTGAGTAGCCAATGGTGTGGGCATGTCTTTTGATACATGGCCAGTGAGGAGTCTAATACCATGCAAAGAATAGAGATTTATTTTAGAAAAACATAGGGACTCACAATGAGTTACATCCAAAACAGGGAATTTTTTAGCATACAAAATCAAAAATGCCTGGAAATTTATAAACAAAAATTGAGTTCAAACTAAAAATGCCTCATTAATACCAAGACATAAAACAGTTACAGTTTACATTTAAGAGTGAAATCTTGATTTCCACAAGAATTACTAAAATTGTATCAAGGTTATGCAGCAACAAAGGCTAAGAGGCTATTGAAACTTGATGGCTAATTACAAGTGATTATTACCTTCAGAGCTATAGTGAGCAAGAACATAAAATTAAATGAAATCCCAATGCATAAAAATTAAAATTCTGTCAAATTCAGTGTGAGAGCGCTGCCTTCAACTTCAAAACTAAGATATTAAAATAAAATGTATCAACTACTAAATTATCTTTCTTAATCATGAATTCAAGCAGTCTCCAAAGGAACTCCATTAGGCATTATTACTATATTACTTTGAGAAACTGAATGCAGACCTTTTATTTTTACAGGAGTTATTGATTTTTTATGTATTCTACTATTATGTTAAATTTCTCAAATACTGCATCGGTACCTTTGGAAACTGAATGGTAGAAAATTACCCACTGAGAACAAATTTAACAAGTGATGGTTAATATTACCCCATAAATTTTCATAAATATATAAATTCCAGCCTATACATTAGCCAGAGACTACGACAAAGGCCAATAAATGGGCCCTTAGACAACAAAAAGGGTTTAAGTCTTTAAGAGCCCAAAACATTCACTCATGCTAACTTGAGTCCATCATTCAATTCCACACCTGGATAGCAATAATCTTCTGCAGTGTATCAATGGCATTTTGACAAGGAGGTCTCCTCAACTCCTCCTCTCTGGGTGGTGCTATTTCATCACCCAACAAAGCCCTCACACACTCCTGCGATGCATCACAAATGGCAGGCAAATCATATCCTCCTTCCAAGGATAGGATGACCTGTAGCAAAAAGAAGCAAGTGCATGAGAACTGCAGCTCTGTTGCACACATATATACAAATCAGTAGTCCAATACCACCTGCACCATACATGATGCCACAAGGAAGCGAGAGGGTCAGCTGCTACAGAAAATATCACTGGTAACCACCTCTTTTTCCTACCAGATATCACTATTTTCCCTGAACTAATTTTTCTCTTCAGAACTTCTATCTTGCTTCATACCATCTACAATATCAGTCAATTACCTCTCTCTTTTCTCAAACATTCTCTAATTCAGATTAACTTCCATTTTTTTCTCTACAGTGAAGCTACTCTTAACGGCCACTTCCATCAAGTGACTACCCCTCTAAACAACCATTTCTCAGTTGAACTGTCGGTGGTAATTTAATTCAGGTTGCAGTTCATGTGTACATCAAATTAATATGCATTGAAATTTTCCAGTAGCAACTAAATTATTATAATAGTTCCTGAATATGTTTTAATAAAACCGATGATTCAAGAGTTTTCCATTTTTTTCAAATCTGCCCGTTCATTTGCAAAATACACTCTTACAAACTGAACCCCTGTCAAACAACCACCCTTAATAACGACTATTTTTCAGCTAAAACATAGGTGGTCACTTAACACAGGTTTCACTGTACCAGTTTTTACAGACAGGGGAAGGGGCACTACCCCCACCTCCCATCCCACCCTGCAGATCCTCCCTTACTCCACCACTTCTTCCATGTCACTTTACCTCTCCATGACTTATTCCTCTACTCTGCATGTACGCCTTTGCCTCCTTTAAATTTTCTACAACAAACTGCTTTCTTCCCCTCAAGTTAAAACGTATAAGAATTGTATCAAAGAGCTTGTTATTTCTATATGAACACTTTTCTGATTTCCTCATGAAACAATAGCACCAGGGTTAGAAGCCTCGCACAGGGCCAACTGCTTAACACATAGAAAATACAGGGAGGAATAGTGCTTTCACAGCCTTTGCAGGGGCAAATATTACGATTTCAGAGGAAAGCTCTCAAAACCACACAGCAAGAAGCCAGATGAAACCTTACCTTAGAGTTAATTAGTGAAACTGATGACACACTCACCATTGAACAGTAAAATAAATGGATAATAGTGGTTCACTGTAAAAATTCATAGCAAAATTCAGACTTGAAGACAAAAGATGACAGAAAAAAAACTCACTTTTCCTCCAGCAAGTTGCATTAGTTGCTGCGTCATGTATCCAAAACAAGCAGCAGACACTTTATAACCTCCAAGAGGGGCTGCATGCCCAGCTGCAGCATCAAATCCAGCAGACACTAGAACTATCTCTGGCGCAAAATCCTGAAATACAAATCCAGAATAAACAGGAGGCTAAATCACAGGTATACCTTGCTATACAGAGTTAATTGATTCCTACTGACATGAGTTGAATCTCAATGAAAGTCAATCCAGCACCACACGAAATTTCAATTAGTAAGCTCAGAAGTACCATGAGGTTTTAATTATCACTCACTACATTTCTTTATAAACAGATTTTGTGTATTTATTGGTATTTTTCCACTTTGACTGAAGTAAAATGCTCCTAATAAAATGTACAATAATGACATGGTGATTTTTTCCAGTAAAAATGTACTTCTAAAATATTGGTCCTTGTTAAAAATCGGCTGGGTGAAGCACATAAATACATTATTGTTCGCAATAAAGGATAGCAAATAATGATAAATTTTTGTATGGTACTCAAAGGATTAAAGACATCATATAACAGTTAAGATTTTGAGACACTGGAAGAAAAATTACCTTGGCAATTGGCATTACAATTGAACGGAAGGCAGCCAGGTATTCTGCATCACCCATTGGAGGAGATATGCCACCAGACCAAGGGACATTCACATTGAATCCCACACCATCATCAACACCAACCTATTGATATGAAGCAAAAAGAGGGATATCAGACTGAAGCCACTACACTTTACTAGTAAAATCCACAAAAAAAAGATTAACTAGATTCTCATGCAAAGTACATAAATAGAAAAAATTATGCGGGAATTCAAAAGTATTAAAAAGGAGTGAATACATATTTCCTCCGTAAATTGCCTACAGAAGATCAATTGAAGCCTTGTGATTAAAGACAAATTAATTTTATAAATAATCTCTTTTACTTAGTGGAAACCAAATATAATATGATCCAGTAGAATAATTATAGCACATATGTTCACCTTCGATTCTATTCCTGAATTATTTATGTTGAACATTAGGTACATTCTGCATTTAATTCTAAGAGTATTTTATTCAGAACATAAAAAAAATCATGTATAATTTACACCATTTTCAGCAGTTGTCTCCATGAAATAATGGACAATATGGTAACGAAATTATAATCATAACCACAAAAATGAAATTAGTTCTAAACAGTCACAATCAAAAATACATACTGACAATCTGAAAAATGAAACAGCATGAAAGGGAATACCATACCTCAGTTGATCCTCCAGTGCCAGGAAAGAAGTTCCCATCATCATGGCGATGGATTGAGAGGTAGAGAACCCTTGGGTCATCATAGAACATTTGTTGCGTGCCATTGCCATGGTGGACATCCTTAAATAGAAATGGTATTAACAAAGATTAAAAAGAAGGTAAAAGAATATGTAGGTGCTATTGTCATAAAAAAGATGAACCGCAAAATATACATTTTCAGTGGATATTACAGGAGCTTGCTATTTGCTCTAATGCACTATCAATTAACACTTATTTTATTAGTGAATGGAAATATTTCAAAAGCTATTTACATCAATGATTGTAGTTTATGCCATGCATAGGCAAACTTATCATGTGTTAGTAGAAATCAAGGGAGAACTTCAATAAAGGAATGCAGTGGAAAATTAGGCTGGAGAATTCTGAAAAGTCGAGAGCACTGTTGTCATTCGGTTAGCAACGGTTGATTCCATGAATCCAGTGAAGTCAAAACTATTTCAATCCATATGAATTTTTATTATATAGCACTAAGATTACTGATTAAAGGGTAGGAACATGATTGCTGCAATCATCAGTGCACATTAGAATGATATAAGCCTACCATAAGTGATTCAGGGTATTGGGGACTAACTCAAAATGTTCTGCCCTGAGAATCCCTAGCAAGCAAATATTTTGAATAAGACAATCATAATTGGTCGTCCAGTCATGATGTATCCTTTTGCTCTACCATTGCAGGTGCAAATATAAAATTAGAGGCAGTGCTGAATGATTTGTAATGAAGTGACAGCCAAAATAAAAGCTAGGATCATGAATGAGTCATCATCACGAGTCACGATACGAACTTGCATATCATCAGTTGTTGTTACTTGTTGCCAGTGGTTGTTAACTGTACTTGAAGGTTCATATATTAAATTTTGATTTTCATGGTGACTTTTATCATGTATTGGACGTCAGCCTTTCTTTTTTAACAATACAGAATTCTGGATCACAGTTAAAGTACCTAACTACCAAAGGCATGCAATAACAAAATAAAAAATTTAGACATAAATATCATGTTTCCACTGATCATTTTTCATGAAACAAAATTGTATAAATCACACATAGCTCCATTTCATCAACAGGAATTAAAGACCTAATGTATCACCCACAAATATAGTTGGGTGAGTGCATCCATGCGCTGTGAATCACCCATTTTAGCCTTACCCAGTCCACAATCAGAATCTTCTCCAAGTGGAAATTCAATTGTAGCTGCTTGGCAGCCACTGCAATGGAATTGAAGAAGCAGAAGCCCATAGCTTGGGATGTCTCAGCATGGTGGCCTGGAGGTCTGACCACTGCAAATCCATTGCGTATCTCACCAGATGCAGCTGCAAATAAGGATACAATATAGAAAAAGTTGACCATATCAATTATCCCATCATTGTAACAGAGAGGATTTCCATATTTATGTACTCAACCAGGAATCTGCCTGTCATACAGCATTAAAGAGAGTTAGAGGAAAATGAATTTTACCACTAACCAATATAATGTAAGTGCATATTCAAAAATATTCTTTCTGCCATTAATCATGAAGCTCAAGCTCCATTTATTCATCACAGGGACATTACAAATTATCCTAAATGTAATTAGTCCTAACTAGCTTAATAGCCTGTCAAATAGCCCAACATTGCTTTGGTTTAAGTTAAGTTTGTTTCTTTTCGCAAATAAAAATTTTGTTATATCATATAATTTTATGGCAAAGAGTTGGCTACACTTTCATAAAATTGTTTCTTAACATTTTTACATCTAGGGTTTTGACAGAATCAACCATCAATTTAAAAATGAAAAGGCCTATACTTATTCAGCCAAAACTATGGCCACTGAATAAAAATTTCAGAGAGAGTTAATACTGTTGGTGTCTTTATTAGGTACTCTACATCAAATCTCTGACAACAAACTTTGGAAGGATAAGAATTTACCTTTGAATGCCAAATCTATCACACATCCCACAGCCATTCTTGCAGCTGATGCAGTATGCTGATCATTCCAGGTGGTATCTGAGTCAACCCCAACACCACCACAGGGCAAAGCCACAAAGCTCTTGAGTGGCAACTGAGCAAGCTTGCTCATATCAAGTTTTTGACGAGTTAGTGGATTTGTACCTGAAACAAAAAGTATTCAAAATGACTATTTACATTGAATGGTTTGCTGTGTGACTAGGTGAAACTGCTTCATGTTGAAATGAATAACTTTGTAAATTTCACATATGTGACTTTAATAACGACCAGTTTTGTCGCTGTACGACATCATCAGGTCCTGATGGTTATTAAAGTCGTTATTCCTGGTCGTTATTAAAGTCACCTATGTGAAATTTACACAGTTATTCATATCTGATGATGTCGCACAGCGACAAAACTGATCGTTATTTAAGTCACCTATGTGAAATTTACAAAGTTATTCATTTCAGCATGACTATTTACTACAAATGTTGCAAAAATTTGAAAATAATAGGGAACGACAAATTCCAAATTCCTGGATATAAAGTTAGCAGGCCAATGAAACAATAAAATTATGAAATACTGCATAATGTATTTCCAGTAACTTCTGAGCTGAACACATCAAGTCAAAATAGCATTAGCTTTATTAGCCACGTACTGAGTTAAATTGGTCAGTTCTCAGCCTACCCACTTCTTTTGCCTTAACTAACAAATGAATCCCTAAATGTATGTGAAAAAAGCATGAGCATTTATGTATATCCCTGAATCAGTTCCTCACTTATCTTTACCAATTTTTATTATCCACATAATACTCTCACTGATAGTGTCTCAATTCTTTTGCAGAATGTATAACCTCCATTCTACTCCCAAACTCTGGATATATTCATTACCTTAATATACTCCACAGAAGTGAATGAAATCATCTAATCCACTTACATGTAAAGACAGGAATCTTTATAGAGATCTAGAATTCTTCTAATTAACGTCCACATTATAAATATCATAGCAAATGCTCCCTCCCCTATTTGAACAGTATTTATCCATATCCAAGAAGCTGTTTCTAACCTTCTATAGATATAGAATCTTTAATTAGTGCAGCAACCACATGAAAACTGGGCTTAAAATCCAATATAACTTAGATGAAATTTATTTTATATAAAGCCTGAGTATCAGTAAAAGGGGAATCTGCTTGCTCATTCCTCACATGTAGGTACTATGGAACAGCTCATAAAGAAACACCTTATTTTTCTTAGAACACTTACTACCCTGACTTCTGCAGTATCACATGTTTATGCAGCCTTATTCAACTTCATTTCTCCTAGTTCTTTTTATTTTCTCAAGAATATCTCATCATCCAACCCTACATTACATTCAAAGCATGAGGTTAACTGGTAAAATAACCTTTTTGTTAATCAATTCCATGAATTACATGAATTTCTACTCTAACTAGAATTTTTGGCTTCGTCAATCACTTTCCAGTTCAACTTCTGAGATGATGAATCATCTTTTTAACAACTCATAATCCTTTATTGACTAGTGTCATAAGTCTACTTCAACTTCTGAAATTTATCAGCAACAAAAATCCACACGGGAGAAGGATGCATTCCACTCTAGTGATAAACCACCAACTCAGAGTTCCTCTTAGATCTTTTTTTTCTTTTCTAGTGAGGAGTTTCTTATTGCACTTCTCTGAGTATAACCTCCCATATTTTTGGTGGAAGACTAACAGTGTAATGCATAGCAGTGCATTAAAAATTTCACACCAACAGCCAAATGTTGTCACATCTTACCAAAGAGAAGAGTATGAGTCTCGCTATGGCAAGACTGCAACTCCTCAAGAGTGGCCTTCCTGGACCTCAGCCTCTCACACCTCGCAGCCAGCCCAGTCTCCTGCAGGCGAGCCCAAATGCTCTGAAGACGTCCCCCATGCTCTGGATGGGCTGAGTTGTCTCCACAGATACACTGGTGTTTAAGCATGAGACCATCAAAGGCCACGCCCGTGCCCCTCCCATTGCCTCCACCGGATGGCTTCCCGGTGGAGTTCCCCACAGCCTCTTGAGGCTGGCATGTCCCCGTCAGAGCCACAAGGGGGCTGGAAAGTGCCCGGGACAAGGGCCTTGCCATGTGAGTCCCTCGGGGAGTAAAGGCCGATCCTGAGGTAGAGGGTGGAAAGTTGCCTCTGAGTTCAGTGGCATTGCATTAAAACTGTTAGGTTGGACAGACTGGAGTACAAATGCATGCCACGAAATATTGTTGGGCCCAAAGCAGATGGAAGAGAATGCAGTCAAAATCAGTAAAAAACAAAGGAAAATCTTTGTGTCAACTAAAGGAGGCTCACATTTTAATGGTGAGCTATTTTCTTTGAAATAGAAATGAATCAGCAATAACTCAAGTGGCATTGTAATAAAGAAAATATGTACACTGAAAATACGATATTTTAAAGAATCCCTAGAGCAACTTCAATAAATTCAGTTACAGCCTTAAACAATTTAAAATTCTGGTTATTAGATCTTAAATAGCACAATGAAAACTCACAAGTATGGTTAAAAGGCAAGGTAATTAAAACTCTAAGGTGAATATACCAAAGAGAACTCTACACAACCATAGTTGTTAATCACAAGAGGCACACATACACAAGAAAAACACAAGGCTTTAGGGTTAAGACAAAGATTTTCCTCCGTCAGTCAAAATATTTTATTGCAAAGGCCAACAAGATATGCAATTTACTGTGGCTCTGTTCTGCAAAGATTTTTCTCACTCCTAGTCTGTCATTCCAAAGTAGTCACTATTGTTTGAACGTGCAAGTCTTGAGGAAAGAAACAAAGGGAAGAAAGAGGAGTTAGGAACAAATTCAATGCACAATGCTCACCCTCACTGACTTGCAGTGTGTGTCTCATCATGAGGTCCCTCTGCTGCTGTAAAAACTGTTCTCTGTCCCTCTGCTGTTGTGCCATTTCACTCTCCCCCTTTCGCTCAGTGAGATCAATAACCTGCACAGATACAGATGAAGTACAATTTATCATTTTAATACATGTGTTCTTGTAGTTCAGGAATGGAATGCATAGAGTCCATTCCCAGCTATTACAAGAGTAAGGATTTTCATTCAAAATTATACAAATGAGTAAACTTATTATAGGAGTAACATGAATGGCACAAAAGATAACTTTCAAAAATTAGCAACTAATGAATGGATCACCTTTTGGTACCCGGAGACCACCCACAATTTTACAGGCAGTCCCAAAGAGAAAAAAGAGATAATGGCAAGAGAACAAAAATTTCAAAGTCTTCATGTTGATTTGAAATGAATGTTTGTCAACCATTATATCTTAATTATGGGACTAGTCACATTGATTCATGAGTCTTTAGGAAATAAAAAGAATACATAAATCAATGGCAAAGAAAAAGTACTTAATGCATATTTATAAAGGGGTGGAGAGACTCCCATAAAAGGCTGATACAAAATGAAGAATGCATTTTGAAACAGAAGGTCCTAATTGAGGTCAACCAGAATATCAGGAACATTGGGATTCCTGTCATATATGCTAAACAGGATTATTTTGGCTCCAATAAAGTGCATGTTGGCTTTGTTTCTATTGAAAATCAGTTTTCTTTAAATATTAAACAATTATATTACATTTTACTGCTGGGCTCAAGGAGATATTTTTCTCGAATAACTTTTCATGGAATATGAGAACAGAAAAATGAAGAGAATTCCCAAAAAAATTGGTGGGAAGGAATTCCAACCCAGAAATATTGAGAATGAGGGTACAAACTGAAGGCAAATTATATCAACCAAAAGGTGAAGTTGAGCAGCAGGTATGGAGGGAGTCTCACCTCGGCTACGCTCTCCTCCACCTCGTGTGCCTCATCCAAATGCTGTGGGTGAGCTTGGGGCTGACCCTGCTGACCTGCAGCCTGCCCTCTGGTCCCAGCACGAGTAAGCACTGTCTGCCGGATTTGCTGCAATAGATTTGAAATCCAAAGTGACCAACCAGAAATGCTTTCATCACAGAAAATGACCTAAAAATTTATAGCAGTTCAAGAATATCTTCAATAATACTATTTGGATATTTACACAACCCTTTGCACTATTCAGCAACAGTGGTAAGCAGAGGGCATTAGGTTACCAGTCATAGAAATTGGCAAGAAAGAAGGATGAAGGGAAATGAAAAGTTTCACCCTGTTTGTACTGTGGTAGTGACTGGTCAGGAAGAATAAGAATTCTTGATCCAGTCTCTCTAATTTTTCACTTTTACATGCTCAGTAGTAGTAAGGAATATTCGCTGAGTCAGCTCTTGGGTCTAAAAATGTGAATTATTTCACAAATTTGACTTCAAAGCAACAATTAATTTCATCAGGAATTCATAAACTACCCTGTTTTTTATTGAGCACAAAAATACCATCAAAGATTTTTATCCAGCTTAGAATTACACCATAACCCAGGAAAAAGTCTGCATGGAATTCTTAAAGAGAATTGTATGTAAATGGATTTACATAACTGGAGACAATGCTATGAAGAAATTCAAGTCAGAGAATTGAAGACATTTAACTAGCCAGGAATTCTATGTTAGAGCTCCAGGTATTTGTGTGTTTGTAAAGGTAAACCAATACAAAATAGGTACCACAAAAGAATGAAAAGACTACACAATATTACCAAAAAGAAATTAAGTATGACTGCATGATTGCAAATATAAATGGAATAGGTATCCCCTTTGAAAAAGTACCATATAAACATTTGAAGAGCAGACTAAAGAATACAAAAAAGACACCATATTCCTGTAGTTCACCAGCACCAGATGCACCAGAACTTTGTGACATTATAAACTATAAATACACATTTGGCATGTAATGGATCCTTAAGTTAGGCTTATGCATAATATAAAATCAATTCATCGATTTCTACAAATGATTCAAAATTTAACATAAAATGGCCTCCAACACAGACATTTTCTTCCAAATACAGGAAACTCTTAAGGCTATTCCAAAAAAGTATAACCGATATAAAAGGATTTTGCCTGTAGTTCATTTGAACCCACTACTATCATTAACATCCACCTGTCCAAGGAGAATGCCTGTTAACCGTAGTTGAGGGAGGAGAGGAAAAGGGCTCATTCTGAAAGTGACAGGAAGAATAAGGAACTGAAGAAGAAAGCAGAGGAAGGTAAGAGTTCACAGCCAAAAATGGAGTGTTAAGGAAATCCATAGTTTCAATGTGACATTCGTCCAAACCTACCTCTAACCCTTTCACTGCCAGCAAATTCCAGGGAAGGTGTGTTGAAACTGCCAAGGTGTACTATTTAGTGTTAAAGTTTTTAAATAAAAAATAATTACATACACATACTTATTTATTCTATTAACATTAATTTTTTAAAGATTAGGAGTATATTAGGGAGTAGGATGGTGACAAAACAACACATTTATGCTGCAATTTATTAGGAAATGAAAATTGAAATATTTAAATGCATAAAAATGCTGGTCGATATATTGGGCATTGGCAGTTTCTACCCAGGCAGCCAAGGCCAATAGAGTGGTGTACTGGCAACATAACGGTATTGGAATGCTTAGATTGACTTATACATTCATCAAAACCTACCTTCAATACATGCAGTGCACATGACATACATAAAAATGACTACTATTCCTTAGAACAGTAGTCATTTATATATTCCATGGAACAAAAAAAAGTAAGCAAAAATACTGACTCTTGATACTACAGTTGAGTGCAAAATATACAGGGGAAAAATAATTTTCCTGGAGGGATGTGTTTGAACTGATAGAGTTAAAATTCTGATAGCCATACCTCAGGGGTTTAACATAACTTAGGAGTCATTGGGTAAGTCAACAAACAGTTTGAGATTTTAATGAGTTTTACCCACTCAGGTAGATAACTTGAAGGTTCTACACGATGTTTATACTGTCTCTAAACATGATATTCTATACCATCCAGAATATTCCCTTAAAAAAACCCTAATCGGGAAGACTGCAAGACATTTTTAGAAGTGGCTAAATCATCAAAATCTTGAATACTACATCATTGTACCACATGACTCCTCAGTTATATATGTGAAATAATCTTGAATGGTTCAAAAACATCTCCATCAACTGGGACACCAACCTGGATCCCCACATATCACACTGAGTGCTTTAGCCAGTTAAGCTACAGTGCTATGCTATCCCCCCTTCAGACTTTTTGTGGTCTTACAAGGTGTTCACGACTGCCTGACATCCAATTCAACAGAAGCAGTCAAAACTTGAGCTAGGCACCACTGTTCACAAGGTTTAAGCGAGACATTGACCATGGTGAGGTGTTTGCTCTTCCAGACAAATTTTGATGATAAAGGAACAAGATAATGAAAATTGTGAGACATAAAGCCACAGATGATGCAAGGATTGGGTTCCTGTCCCAGTCAAGGCTAATGAGTTTTCCTTAGTAGAATTTTGGCACTTACATGCACATGTGGATGACTTTGCGAGGTTATACCATGGTTAGTTCGAGGAGTATCCTCAAAACTTGTCACTGACAATGACATTTAATGAAATATTAATCCACTGTGAATGTGCTCCATGGTGGAATGCTCTTAAAATGAACCAAAAAAGACCACCCACTCACCTGTTTGAGGAAATTGTGAGCAGCTTCCTGCTGCGCTGCTGTGCTGGGAGGGCCATGGTGCTGCTGCTGGAGCTGGTGCCGCTCATACAGGTACTCCTCATAGTGGGACGAGGAGGGGGAGGAGGAGGCTGAGGAGGAAGCCGTCGAGAGGGGTGGTGGGGGACCCATTGGGTGTTGCGAGTGGTGCATGTGGGGGATGGAGGTGGCCGAGAGGGGGTGGGGATGGGCCGAAGAGGGCAGCTGATGAGGGTGCGGGGGAGGGTGCGGCTGTTGCTGCAGCTGATGGTGGGCATGGGGGTGCAGGGGATGGGCCGAGGGGTGGCCATGGTGGTTCTGGACGTGCGGGTGGAGTGGATGGGGCGGGATGGGCCCCCCACCCTGGAGCATTGGGTGGCCGAGGGGAAGTGGGGCCGATTGGGTTCGTCCCAGGGGACGATGACCTTGCTTGTGGAGGCGGGCATGTGCTACCTGAGTGGGCAAAAGAGAGAGATTTGAGAAGGTGTGAAGGCATCAAATTAATTCTTCGTATTTGAATGAAGTGTGTATCATCAAGATTTTGCTACCAATCCAAATACACTCTGTGTTAATAAAAATAATCAACTTACATATTAATAACATCAGATGGAACAACGATCGGCAACCTATGCCACTTTGTGGCAAGTGAAAGGTTTGTCTGAGGCACTCTAAGAAAGCTGATTACATTAAACTTCTGATATTTTATACCCTTCTTATTTATAAAATCTTACTCATTTCTTGAGATCTTGTTTTCTAGTTTTTCCACAAAACTTTTTCATTTTTGGACACTACTTAACACGTAAAAATGTAGGCTTTTTTGGATTTAGCAAATTGCTATCAAAGAAATCAAACAATACAATTAAAAACTCAGAAAATGGAAGGTTCAATATAATCCATGTGTGTGTCATCAATTATCATTTAAAATTGCCTTCAAAAAAGGCAAAAAAATATGATCAAGAATAGTACATCAGGGATTTGATGCCATTAAAATGCATCACTTCTCTAATAAACATGTACTACATCAAGGATAAATCATCTGACATTCTGATGAAAGCATGCTGTGTAGCTGGCAGCAATACCATTCCGTAATGTTAAATGCCAGATTTCTGTCAACAATAGGTTTAGATCCCTCGAATTGCTTATAATTTTTACCGAGAAATATTTTAGTAAAACAATGTAGTTAAATAATAAAATTTAAGTCATATACGTGAACATACGAGAGCATATTGACACAAACTTTGTGGAACCTATAGATTTCCACATTTGAAAATAAACACTTGTACAATTTCCACACTTATTTTTTCACCGACCATGGTTTCAGCATAATATGTCATCATCAGAGTCTACAATCTGATGAAGGCATAATGTGCTGAAATCATGGTCGTTGACGAAAGTAAAAGGTTGGAAATTGTACAAGCGTTTATTTTCAAATATGATATACCTGCATTTAAAAAAAATATGAACTTCATGTACAAATAGCAAACAAAAACATATGTTCTACATAATATGAACAGTGTAAAGCTGTTTCCTAATTCATTGAGACATTCAGATAAAAAGTGCAAGATGTAAAGGGGAATGTTCTTGTCCACTTCCAAATGAGAGATGGCCAAGGAATACTATGAACATTAATAAGTGCTAGCAGCATTTTTCCAGGTCACTCAAGTTCTTGCATTATTAATGCAAACATGAAAACCAGGAGAAACCCAATGGTCTTTCTGCTCTTTATAGTAGAGATATTTTATAGGATAAAATGAGATAAATTTGTAATCCCACACAAATTTATTTAATACACAAGCTAGGTTTTAATATTTAATGCCACCATCAGGAATATTTTTCAAGAAGACATGTACCTGATTGTGTCACATAAAACCAAAATCTGGGTCATACATTCAATGAATGTATGTGGAATCAATAAGGCTATCTCTGGTTTCAACATGTTTAACAATCTCCACAATATTAAGTCTGGGACAATGCTCTTTTTTAGGATAATGAGTTACTGCTGGTAAGATGCAGTGAGTCCATCTCTTCAAGACACTAACCTGCATATCAGTGATAGGTGGCACTCCCTGGTATATGCTGGGCAAATTAGGAACCCTAGACTGCTCCAGTGACTGCATCTGCTTATGAATGTATGTTGGAGAAGTAGGGCTGCTATATTCTGCTTCTATGACTGTGAACACAAAAGAGCATTATTTTACTAATCATGGCTTAACCAAATGGAGAAAATATCTAACCCTAGCTAATAACATTTCGTTTAAATATATGACAAAATCTGCACCATCTAAAGATTTAATTACACACTGATATTTTATCAATGAGCAATTAATAATTAAATAAAAAAGAACTTCCTCTATATTAGGCTTGGTAAATAATTGTTGCAATCCACAGTAAAAATCAGGAACATTACACCACAACAGTAAAATATGACCAACTTCAATTAAATAGGTTAAAGTTCCAAGGAAGGCATGTAAACACACATCCACAGAGCAAATTAAATACAAGCCAAGTAACAAATATCTATGGATGTTTCATCATAGAAACCATTACTTGAATCAGGATCACAAGATGTTACGCAGAAAAGAAAATCACCATGGGAAGGGCTAACTAAAACAAACTTACCAGGTAGAGTTGGATAGAAAGGTATGGTGCCTGGCATCATTTGACCGGTAAGTGGCATGCCAAGTCTGGCTGTGAAGGCAGCTCTCACCTCAGCTTCAGACACAGGGGCCAACTTCATACTCTCCTAATAATTGAGGAAGTAAAAAAATAAACTGAAAAATTGTCCTTACACCATTAGTAGCTCCTGTTATGACAGAAATAATATGATACACTGGAATTTGGTAAAGAAATAAGCCAAAAACCCAACTGACATGCGTCCAGTTTCAAAAGTAATATTTGTTCAGCCAGTACTTGAACCACAGGAGGTAAAAATCATATCAATTATAGTCACGAGACTGACATTAGCTTCTTAAGTTTTGAATACAGAAAGAATTTCTTATTATAATATGAATATAATGTGATGCTTAATGCATAATGTGATAACATACTTCAACATTCATATGGGTGAAGCAGCAATATTTGAAAATATTGATGTTGGCAACATACGATTGAATACACATTCAAACACTTACGGAAAACATGTTTTATGGTAAAAAATAAACCCTCATAAATCAAATAAAAATGGATAACAACCATCTAAGAAAAAATAAATGTATATAGATAACAAGTCCCATAAGGACAAAGGCATAAAAAAAATTATAATCATAGCAACATAGGGAAATGCTTCATGTAAAAATTTCTTCCCATGAAAAATTAAGGACTGCTACATAAGTTAGGCCATTTAGTATGTAATTAAAGAAAAATTCTGTGATTACCGCTGAATTGTGAGGCACAGGCGGCCTTCCAAGCGATATGTTGGGCATGGATGGACTGCTATATAGGGAGAGGTCACTTATGCTACCCTGGTTGCCTGCACCCAAGGGGCCTCCATAAGGCGATGTCCCTCCCTCCTGCAAAGAAAAAGGTTATCATAAATACAAAGTTTTACGTGAGATATAATTAGGAGTTTGGAAGGGAAATATTCATCAAATTGATGCTTCACCAAAAAAAAATACTGAAACCCTTTGTGAATGGACACAAAAGTTGGCCCTAATTGTTCTTTTCATGTAGTTACCGAAATACTAAAACAAAAAAAACTACATTAATGAATTGAGGGATTCAAGGCACAGATCATATTTGATGAATTACAAATACTATATTAACAATGTCTCAAAGATAAAAAATAATAACTATTTTAGATGATTCTTCTTTGTGACATCTTTTTTTTATTAATATAGAGTTAATGTCCTACAATCTCCAGAAAAATAACTCTATATTAATAACTATTTTACCACCAACACCAAAGCTTTGGTCTCATATGCATAGCCGAGGACTGTTCAAAAATGAACTATAATCAAATTGAAAATGATTTTGCAGTTTATTTATATATTTAATTACTATAAGCTTGAAAAATAGAGAAGGGAAAAATTTAAAAAGCAGGGACACTAATAGTGAGCAAAGGAGGAATGAAAATAATGTTCATTGCAGTTTTGAAAACTAAACTCATGAAAAATCTTAGGAATAGCACTCACCTCCATAATAGGTGTGGTCCCATTTCCTGGCTGAGTAGTCTGCACACCCCCAGCAGCAGCTTGAAGTAGGGAGAAGCAAAAGCATTTATAGTTGCTGAATCATAAACGTTTGCACTTGAATTTGAAGTTCACAATGACACATTGCAATGAAATAGCGTCATTTGAAGCTGACACTTAAAAGATAGTCCTTGATTTTATTTGCACCAATTAACCTTATGATTTAATCATAAATATAGATTTTGGTATTGATAGTATTGGATAGCAATTAATTCAGTTTAGCTTACAGAATTGAGTTGGAAACAAGAGAAAAAGATTAATCAACTTTGACCATATTTATAATTATATATAAGACCCAACTTGAGGCATGTTTAGTTACATATAAATAAATGTCACTGGTCCGAAGAAAGAGAAGGGAATGCCATATTCATACCTGAAGTTATAAACAATAAGTGAAGAAAGTAAAATACACATGAGTCTGTGGCTAACCAATGCAACAAATCTCAAATCAAGGCAATTATGGATTTTTTTAGATGAATGTCTTTTAATACAAAATACCCACCTTTTTCAAATTAATTCATTCGAATATATATTATTATTTCTGAATTAAGAAGTTAGTTAAATCTTTGTTAAGAGATAAAAGTCAAACAGCAAAATACTTAACTTACATGCTGATTATACAAAGTCTCAAATGAAAAGGAGCACAAATCAAAGCAGCATTTCAGGTTAATGTACCAGTAATTACCAACAGAAGGAGCGTTAAACTTTCAGTATTACATTTTTTCACAAAATGCATTTAATAGCCAAAAAATGTTTTTATTTAACAACAACAACGAAGGTTACCAATAAAGTTCATTAGTGCCACAACAGGTAGCAATGATACTCACTCATAGCCCAAAGAAAAACACCTCAGCATATGGAGAATGAATTAATTTCTATTCTGCCATATTGTACTTCTTTTGATTCCCTAACTAGAAACCATGTATATAGTTGTATGAGTAGCATTTTCATTGTGTAAAACACAAGTTAAGAGTAGTAAAAGAGAAATTTTTCACTTAAAAAATTATTTACTGAACAAAAAAAAATATTGAAAGAAAGGCCACCAGACAAAATTATTTTTATGAGAGGAGGCCAATTGGGTAGATGGCCAGGCATTTCAAAATCCGTACTTGCAAGCTGTGACCTCCTCTTGAGGTTTCCAAGAAGTCGTTCCTTGCGTCGGACGATGGGGCTACAGCGCCGCTCTATCACTCTTTGCTTAAGACGCACCTTCAGCAGGTTTGGCTCGGAGGCTGCATGTTAATAGTACACAAAAGGATTCAGGAGTGCATTGTGAGTAATTTGGTCAGAAATTTTTCAAGAGGATTGGCAGGTTTGATTTTTTTGTTAAATGCAGTGTGTGTTTTGGACAAAAATATTGTGAAAGAAATATGGGAATGGAGAGGGTAAATATTTTTGTGAATGGAAATTGGGAACAGGAAGGGTAAATGTCACAAGATAAGGAGAACAGGAAAGACAACACAAGGTTACAGGAGGGGTTGAAAATAGGTAAGGACATAGAAAGAGTAAGTATGTTAGCAACTAGTAGCTTGTTCTATTTCTACAGTTTAAAAAAAAAATTCTCACAGAGAAAAACACACACTTTTACTTTCTGTAACTATACCAAAAAAACATAACACAAAACAAGCTATTCTTCTATGCTTTATCAGAATGCAGTGCTGATTTTAGTTTTGGGAAAAGCTAAAAAAATCAAATTTGCTATTTATTATTACAGTATTTGATGATTTATCAGGCCTTCACTTGTAATAAAAGCTAGGCTTTCTGTAGTTCATGAAAATAGGATATAAGAACATTTGACAACAAGTGACACGGACATTATTCCCAGATCTATAGGTCTTTAGAGGCCAATAACAGTATGCAACACTATGGTACTTTCACAGAAATATTAGAATATTTAAATCAACAATAATACTACAATAGGGACAAATTACTTAGTTAATGATTTATTAAGTTCTAATTTAAAATCATGCAGGCATGTTTGTTAACATGTATGGACAAACATAGTAAAAATAGTACAAATACATTAAGTACAAAAGGATGAAGCATTAGATTAATCATGGCACTAATTCACCAAGACAAGGGTAATCTTTATATCTACTTCTAAACTTCTATGATCGCTTGAAAGGCTTCTGAATTGACCAAATACATCAACATGAAATTGAGTTATAGAAGTAATACAATGAAAGTTCATTTGGATTGTTATTATGATACAAACCATAGATTTCCGTCCTGAGAATATCATTGAGACCTGGTCACTCACAAATACCCACCAAATTAAACTCAATAAAATGACCAAATATTAAATCATATTTTCCAAATATGCCACATTATTCAGATTGGCTGAAAGGGTTACTGATAAAAATAAGAACTAAAAGGGAGATTACATAGGAGTAGCAATAGGGAATGGTGGCAGTCTACATCAAAGGATTTCTATGAACGTCAACACTCCAACTGTCCATCATTTCACTTGATTTAGTGCTGATTTACTATCCAGACGTATGTCGCTCATAATATGAACAAGTTTCAATTTCATTATGATCTTTTGATCACAGAAGAAAATTAGCGGAAAAAGATCATTATGGGGTACATTGATGAAATTGTTCATGAAGAAAATCACTGATAATTTGTGAACCTATGCAAAAGAGTAGGCACGAACACATTATGATATAGGCAAGATTAAATTCTTCCAAATGAGGTGGTTTAGAATTGTGAGATGTGAACGATTCCAGAAAATTTTCAGCAAAATATTGTTAGCCCAAGGACATTCCTATTCAATTCTTTTTCCATCATACATCAAATTCCGTGCACTGCAAGCTATACTGCTCAGTTAAAACCATGCAAAACGATAACTAAGCAAACTTTCCCAAGAGCAACGGCAATACTGCTGTTATTATAACTCAAACTGCACTCTGATGAAATATATTCATAATTCCAAAAACAATAACAACGTGATTATTCACTAAAAAGAATGCATTGGCTGGTTGCGGTGGCAACTATTAATACACATGGAATACATATCAGGGAGGAAAAACAAAAAAACTGGTATTTTATTTATGAGAGGAAAACATCATGCGAGTGAGAGACACGTGCGGTCAAGATGGCGAGAGGCGCAATAATAAATCACATCCGTAAGCAAATGCGAGGGATCACGATGCCTTCCAAACTGACCTGTCTTCCTGAGAGGGAAGTCCTCGTCGTATTTGCCGAGGAGGGCTTGGTGGGCGGCAACGGCAGCCGCCGAGGAGGCGGTGGAGGCCGCGGACGAAGATGAGGGCGAAGAGGGAGCTGCTGAAGAACCACTCTCCATTCTTTCGCCACCCGGTGGCCCTCCGCCGGAAGCGGATCCCTCGGAAGCCGAGGGGCCGGCGGCGGAGGAGGAAGAAGCGCCATCTCCGGAGGTGGCCGCGCCGCCAGCGGCTGCGGACGACCTCGAAGATCCTTGGAGAACGCTCCTGAAGAATACGAAGAGGTAATACATCAAACACAGAACATTAATTAGGGATAGAATAATATGACTACGCAAATTATGAGGCAAAAGACAACAGAGAGCTAGATTTTTCAGTCGGCAATAGTTCACGCCAAAATGTTCAGTCACGCGCTGAGAATATGCAGTTGAGCATATGCCGTGAATATGTGCTGAGAATGTGTTGCCGAGCCCACGTGTAACGAAAATGTTCTGAATATGTGCAGAGAATGTGCAGTATATCGTTTTTACATAGTTTATTTCCTATACTTCATTTCATTTTTCCGATCAAGATCAAAACTGATGTTATTATTAAAACTTATGCCGACCTGTATTTCGACCATGACCGTGACCTCGACTGAAAATTGTGGTTGCGTTCACATTTTTTAGCTTACGATCTCAAGTCAACCGGAAATAATGTCGGCAATCGTCCTCCACATTCGTTAACATTCGGCTACAGGGCCTCGTGTAAACATTAGCAAACAAAAACATGGCTATGTTCAATGAATGATTACTGGGGACAATTAATGATTATTTGAAAGCACAAACAATCGGCCATATTCCATCAAACTCGTGAGATAAAAGTGCTTGCAAAAAAGGTTGTTTGGAATCGTGAACTGGGAGGGATAGCAGATGACATTCACAGAAGTTATGTCAGCATAACAACATTTCTATTCCATTTGTGCAATGAGGGGGCAAAAAAAAGAAATTCACGGACGCATTACTCATGGTCAAGACTTTCGGTCTAGCTAGATTAGATGCTATAATAGGTAGAATTGAGAGGATTACTTAACGTGATTTATGCACAAAAATTAACCTTTCAACTCAATGAAAGGGGTCACAAATTATTTATGCCGAGGAAATTGCAACCTCTTGCGATTAGTCCTGGCTATTTTAGATTCTCTTTCTCCATATAGAATCATATAATGTTTCCATCAAGATTAGAGACTCGGAAAATAATCAACGAGGGGCGATATAACAGTTGCACTGGACAAACATTGAGCAAAAACAAAAAAATATAGAAGCAATTTAATGCGGAGTCCCACTCAGGTCATTCGACGCAAATCTTGGAACCCTTTATTTCCGCGAAAAAATGTGCCGGCAAAGTTGGTGGAAATATCCACCCGGTTAGGACCCCCGTTAATCCTTTCTCACGCCAAAAATAAAGACCAATTAGCTCGTCGGAAGGCAGTTGGGCGCCACATTCGTCTCGCCACGGAGACACCATTCGGGAACCTGAGCGAAATGCGTCACTGGGAAATAAACAAGAAGGTTGGTTCTTTTTATTGAGGAAAGGGATGCGAGGAAAAGGAGGAGGAAAGAAGGTAGTTATGGATGACGGGGTCTTTCTTCAAGCCTTGACAGAAGGGAGGATGGGGAAGTACGGAGGGTTTCGCACTCTTTGATCGCCGGACAGCGTCGCCAGCTCCCTCAAAGCTCCAGAGAAGAAGACCGAGGCGGATGAGGAGATTAATCGCTCTCAAGGGGACAAATGGACTCTTAGACGCTATTAAACAGGCCTTTCCGAAGAGCATACAAGCAGACGGGGAGCGTTGCTGTCTCCGCATGAAACAGCGGACGAGGTGTTAGATATAATATTCCAAACGGAAGTGGATAGTCAACTGACAGACTTTCTACATCAGAGATATCCCGTCGAGTTCCAATAGTTTAGGGAAGGGTACAAATTGGATAAAAAATCACCGATTGACGACATCGGCTTGAACAATTTAGATCAAATAATAAACAATATAACATATTTGGAGAATAAATGAAAGTCTAATGATCAAGAATGGAATATATATCGTCGATATAGGATGGAAAACAGAAGGGCCAAAGAGAAAAGGGTAAAGATCAAACAGTCGTCGGTGGATATGCTGAAGGACTCGTAAGAAGAGGTATTGAAGTCTCAAAAACTGGAGAGAATGAACGATGATTGACTTGAAAGTGATAGAAGCTACATATGGTTTCAATAACAAAATACTGAGGTAGAAATAAATAAAACGGGATCGGTTTTCTCGATTTACTATGCTATCGGGCACGTCACTAACACTCCACATAACCCGAAAGCGAACTGCTTGACGGATACTGACGAGCGTTGCAACTAATATCTTGAACAAATAACATCGCGTGGATATAGAAAATGGTTACATGAATGCGCACCATACTTTACGGGGAAAGAAACCAAAAGCCGAGGAAGAATAAAAGAAAGGGGGTTCACCACCGAAAATTCCTCATTTTCCGGCATTCAATGCCCTAAATAGGAAGTATTTTACTGCGGGCCCCAAAGTATTTTTACATCATTCTCGAAGTGGAGAGACATGCTGACGTAACTCACAATGATGCTGTACCGCACGGTAAAGTAGAGCAACAATGTGAGTTAACGTATTATTTGGCTGTGTGAACAAGAACAGTGACGTACAGTACAGTTCGATCAAGGATTAAATCCAACCCATTCGACCCTGGCTCGACATATCAGCATTAAGGTGGCTTTAAGGCGGATTTACACGTGAAAGTTGACTTTATGGAATTAGCGAGTGTAGCGATATCTCGAATCATATTGCCACTTGTAGGGCATCGCTCTGCTTACACGTTACTTCCGGCTTTTTCCATAAAAATAGGGGACGGAAGTAAACAATGAACACGGTAATTACGAAAATCACCCAAATTTGACCATAATGGCGTTCGTATATCGCTGTTTGAGACCCATACGATTTCGTGGGTTTGATGAATTTGTATGAATTACAATAATCATGCATTATTAAGTCGAATCAAGAGAGTTCATTGTGACATTAATTATTATTATCCAATAAGAGATAAGTCACAAAGCTTACCTTAGGGGATCTTTAGCATTTAAAATATTTTCAAGCACAAATAAATATTTACATGAGCAACAATGACTCCTCCTTCTACTCAGTTATTCGTTGTTTACATTTTAAATCTCCGTTTGATGTCATGTGACCTAGATTTCACCGGATGTGATGTGATTTTATCGCAGAATAGATATGCTACTTGCAGACAAAATAGAAGCCAGTAATTTTCTTTGCAAGTAGCAACCACAGTCAATGATCGCCACTATCGACCACTATTGCCATGGAAGTGCGCGCTTACACATCGAAGTTTTGCCTGCAAGCGACTTCCAAGGCTACTGTCATTAAAGTGACTTCCATTCGTAAACCCGCCTTTAGGTAAGCCAACAATCGAAAAGATCGTGGACCGCGAATGACGAAATCCTCCAAAACGAGACGGGAAGTTGTGAGCGAATTGTGGGAGGGGAGCGTGGGAGTGAGAAGAAAAAGACGCTGATCTCCTTCTCTATTTTAATCCAGAGAGGAAAAGTGAGGGTTGTTCCGCGTGGGAAAGAATTTTTTGAGAAGATGAACGACAGTCAGTACTCATACCGACGTCGCCGCACGGTTCAGGGAACGAAAGGGTTTGGACACGTGGAATGAGGGAGGAAAAGAGGCGGAGAGAGGGAATGAAGGAAGGGATGGGATGAGTCGCATTAGTACATCTGCTTAGTAACATCAACTGTGTTAATCGCATTCGTTAATATTGGGAATTAAAAAAGCACGTATATTTCAACACTAAAGTCTATTATTTTTTGCCTTCGCATAAAATTAACTTGTAAGTGCGCAACTTCTCGATACATTTTACTAAGATAACCACATTTAATACATTCATGGGACAAGTAGAAAATTACCATGGCGGAAAGTAAAGCTAGCACGGAGAGGGATATGACATAAATTTTTGGAATGCTTGGGAACACTCGATATTATTCCCAATTTGTGTTCATAAACCGATAGCCACATCTATTTCCGATAAATCGATATTCCGATGTACCTTCCTGCATAGCTCGGAAAGCTAGATATAAGCATCACTGAGAATATGCAATGACGACTAACTCAGTCAACCTAGCCCTCTCGGTAAGGCTAATGTAATTACAATATGCCACAGAAGATTAGAAAAAGTATGAATCAACCAATGCATCAAAAAAAAAATCCCAGCATTAACACAAATTTTCGCTAACAAGATGCTAATGCATGCAATAATTACTTGACGCAAAACTGGTAAATTCTTAAACTGAATTGATTTTTCTCAGAATTTTATATAAATCATATAAGATTGAAAATTTCCGATTTGGATGGAACTAACAATTTTCCACATGTAATCACTTTCATTTCGAAGGATGTTTCAAGGTACTACATTAGCTCCAGGAGTGTTTACCGGCGGAACATAGTTGTCAAATAATATTTGACATTAGGGCATAGAGTATTTTCCAACTTCACAACCTCACACCCGATTCGCCACTTCGAGTCACGACTAGGAATTTAGGTGACTCAATTACTTAGATTATGACTCCTCCAGCCTAGGATCTAACTTTTAAAACCCAACACATCTTTAAAACACAACAGCAATGCCTGAAGCGGCAGTAAAAACCTGTGACCATATGGTCACAAGAATGGAGCGCTATCAACCTTTCTACCTTGTCCTCTTCCAAATAAGCATTAAAAAAACTATCAATTCCTGCACAGAAGTCACACATCACCAATTCCAACAAGAACATGAGCATTACAGGAAGATCTAAGATAGACAGGGGACTGGAATGACGGCCAGGACGCAACATCCCGCATCCAAACCGTCCCACCGAAGGACTTCGTCCGAAAGAGGACAAAAAAACCAACCTTTGGAGGAAAAAAGGGTTCTGGGTAATGCAGATGGAGGAAGGGAAGATTAAAAAGAGGCGGTGTGGAGTATGGGGGTGAGGGGTGGGAAAGGGAAAGGAAAAACGGGGGGAGGTTGAGAAGCAGATCTAGGGACAGGATGAGTGGATGATGTATGCATAGAGGGAGAGAGATAAAGAGAGAGAGAGAGGGGGAGAGGGAGAGAGAGAGAGAGAGAGAGAGAGAGGGAGAGAGAGAGAGAGAGAGTGTGTGGGAAGATTTTTCAAAGGGAAGGATAGAGTCGCAGACGAAAATATATATACACACGCACATACGTTTCCTCAGCGACGCGACGAGACGGGCCCTGTAAACAAATTCACGGAATAAATAGACGGTCCTCGTCCTCCTCCTCCTCCCTTATTCCGGTATACGGGGAACGAGATGTCGGCCGGGGGTGGTCGCGGCGCGCCCGGCAATAAAAAAAAAACGAGGAGGTCGCGCGGAAAGGGGTTTTTCGTATCAACTAAGAAGCACTCGTCATTTTACATCAGAACGCATCATTTTAAGGAGTAACGTTTGCCGACCAAAAAATGAATAAATACATCTACATACTACCCTGCGAGCCGCCGCTAGGGTGTGTGGTAGGGTATGTTTGGACGCCAGCCGTGTAAAGATGCAAGGTTTTGGTAGGTGAAATGGTGACGTGTATTTAGTGAGTAGATATTATGGGAGTGTATTTAGTGGAGCACAGTTTTTATTGTGGTCGCTTATTGTGCGCGGAAAGAACGAGTTTTTGATCCTATCTGTTCGCCAGTGTATCTCTCTTATTTTATCGCTTCTGTCAGGCCCAGAGATGTGGTGAGGCGTCATGATTATATTCCTTGTGTCGCTCTGAAACACGCCAGTACTGAATTTCTCAAGCAAGCTAAGACTAGCATGAAGCCTCCGAGTCTCTAGGGGCTCCCACCTTAATCCCTCTAAAGGTTGTAAGACCCTATATGTACGCTCGTAGCAGTATTTAACGAAGCGTGCTGCTTTTCTTTGTATTTTATTATTTTTTTAAATTAATACATGCATACTTGAACGCGGTGGGAGTAAAGTACTAAGGAAAATTCTGGGGCTGGTCAGAGAAAATAATAACAGGAGAGTCAGCTTCGACAACGAATTATCCGATATTTAAAAAAATCCCTCAGTCAGTCAAGTTCTTCCGATTACATGGACTGCAACGAGCTGGGCATGTAGCGAGAATGGAATACAAGAGGTTGGCATAGAGACCATTAGATGGCCGATTGTATCTATGGTAAAACAAGGTCGTTCGATATTCGATAGTTCTCGATTCTTTGCCTCTTCGAGTCGATGGTGCAACATATCGAATAAATCGACCCTGATGGTAAAAAGACCAGTAGGAAGACAGAGAAGGCGCTGGAAAGATGAAAATCAAGATGACATCCGCAATCTTTTAGGA
This sequence comes from Ceriagrion tenellum, assembly GCA_963169105.1. Lineage (NCBI taxonomy): Eukaryota > Metazoa > Arthropoda > Insecta > Odonata > Coenagrionidae > Ceriagrion > Ceriagrion tenellum. The sequence goes on from OY720634.1 coordinate 43,992,115, forward strand.
TTGTGAATCCGGAGAAAAGCAGCAACATGTATACAAACATGGAAGTGAAAGCTAAATTAGGCCAAGGCTCATTCTGTGATGTAGAGCTATAAAAAAGAGATAGATTACATATTCTCCTCTCTATCTACTTTGATTTTTTTCGAACACTCACATGAAACTCCTGGCTCATATTTCTCCCGGAATCCACTATGTGAGGAAACATTTAAACCCACTATGTTTGCTATACCCGAGAATTAGGAAGAGGAGGGAGGTACTGAAGTCTTTGTATCTAGTCTAGCATTTTTAACATATAATGCTGTTGGTGATAGCTTACCCCTTGCCACACACCACTGAGGTGGCTCACAGGGTATTACGTAGACTACGTTACGTCACTACATGTAGTAGTCACTACATGAACAAACCAAAGTTCAGTTTCAAACGTTTCTCTGTGACAAACATAGTTAAATAGTAAAATACTTAGTTAATTCCACATATTTATTAACAAAAAACCGGCCATGGTTCCGGCGCATATGCACCATTTTCTAGGTGTTTTTTTCTTGTCAGGTGAGCAAGCATATATATACCAGTGGGTAAGGAAGGGTTCATTGAGGTGGGAGTTATAGATGATCAGGGAATCACAAAACTTTTTGACGTCATTTGGAGATTGCTTGCGTGGGGGGGACAGGGAAGAGGTAGGGGTGAACGGGTTTTAAATACATGTTCATTACGGACGTTAAATTGCGCTGGTGTGTTGACAATTTCAAATTGCTCGAGAAAATCTAACCCCCTCTCCCACTGGTGTGTATAAACTTGCTCACCCGACATGAAAAAACACCTAGAAAATGGTGCATATGCGCCAAAACCATGGTCGGGTTATTGTTATTAAATGTGTGGAATTAACTAAGTATATTACTTCTTAACCATGTTTGAAGCAAGTAATTTCCACCAAGTGACGCCTGAGACCTTCATAAACATTTGCCTGTGATGCGCGGAATTTCTGGGAAACTATTTCTCCGGTCCACAGCCTGTATTCGTTTAAAATCTCCAGGTGTAGAAAAGGGTAAAGATAGGATTAGTTTGGGAATATAGAGAATTCCAGAGTAGGACTAAAATCTTCACAATAGGGCCTAATATGCTCACAATTTGAAGTCACCTCCGACGGATGGAGGAACGCAATTGTAATTCTCTTCACATGGTATTAAAATAAAGACCGGGTAGGCACAGAAAAATTAAGGCCACTTTCGGAATTGGAGCCAGTGCCCTCGGGTTCCGAAGCCAGCCCTTTCCACGTCACCAACCTCATCCCCGTAACAAACTCCATCAAAACTCAAATCATCACGAGACCCAATTATAAAATAAAAGCCGGCTGCGCCCCGCAAGGCTTCACATTGTGTCCAATTGCGACGATTTGTTTTAAAAAATCACCACGTCATTAATCCTACCATTCATATTAAAAAATATAAACCGGCGGCGGTCTCATTGCTGACTGCGGTTCCATCATCGGAATAAATACTGTGGACAGTCGGTGGAGTGATTCGCTCAATTAATTCGGATCAAAGCTCTTGGATGTGACACAAATTATGCACGTAATTGAACGCAAACCCTCCAAAAATGATTCCAATTGAATCCATGTAAATTTCTAATGGAATCGGAAGAGCAATTTTGTCTCTGAAACAGGGCAATGAATGAATGCAAAAAATTAATACATAATGATCCCGTCTAAACTGTCACGATGGAAAAATTATCCGGGAAATGTGTACCAAATATTTTTCATGAAATATATAAACAGCCGAGCAGCGGATTGACAATATCAGTGCATTTTTTACTAAAGCATTCACGTGAGATTTCGCTTCAATGATAGCGCAAATAAACATTTTCCTGGAAGACCAGCTTGCTGCTCCAGATTTGGCAGTCTAGCCAAAGCATGATGCAGTGACACATGAAACGAAATGCAAATTACGCACTTGACGTAATTCACCGAATTCCAGATAGTTTTCTTTTCCTAATTAGCCTTACACTGAAAAGGAATCGGTTATCCCTCTATAGCCCATGTGATTTGGAGGTAACATATCATATCAACACGTGTTTATTCTCTGTTTACATTTAATTATCCCTGGATACCATTGTAACTTCTGAGTCACTGAGCCTACTTTCGCAAATATATGTTTAAACATTTAAAAAATAGTTATTTTTTATGGAAAAAAGAATGGATGTATATGTTACAATTTTTGCGTATTTTGTAGAAGAAACAAAAAAAAATGTATTTCGAAACAATAATTAAAAATCCCACTATGTCCGGGCACATGGAATGGTCCATTTTTAACTGAAGCAAGAAATAAGGGGAAGAAAAGTATACGTTTTTTATCATTTTTTAAAAATAACTCGTCTTATATTCGGGACGACATGTGACGAACGCCTTCGATGTGAGACATTCCTCGTTAGTAGAAAAAAAACAGAAAACACGACACGCAGACGAGTAGGGAAAAGAAGCATTGAAAAAAAGGGTTGATTTGACAGGCTGGCGTAGTATATAAGCGGGTGATGTGGCCTGGAGGAGGAGGAAGGTCGATGAGGAAAATCGGCGCGGAATGCGAGGATGCTCCGAAAAGCTCTCCCGCGGCTTCTTCTCCGCAGTGTGAGTGGCAGGGGGTGGGAGAGGAAGCCACGTGACCCCCCGGACCAATCCGAGCATTCCCCGCCACGCCACCTGTGTCACTCGACGGGGTGCATAAGTCATTGTAAGGCAAGATCCCCCACTCCCTCTCAGGGAATAAAAAAATAAAGAGAGTCGCCCAGAAATAGATTTTACGTCTCCCCCGTGGATATTTTACGCGATGAAGTTTTCATCGGCGTGTACGACATGGAATATTCACGACATAGGCGGACTCTAAAAATAAAACTGAGTAAATAAATAAAACCGAACGTGGGACTGCAGGAGGAAGGTTTTATTTTTTTCCGTTCGCTTCCGTCGGATTCTGTTCAATCAACGTTTTTGATGATAGGGTAAATAGTAAAAAAAACAACATATTCTCGGATCCCCCATCCGATATTTCCACTGAAAATAAACACGCGAGGTACTGAAATATTCCTCCACTTGCAGTATAAATAAAGTAATACTCCTGCGTGGGCTTCGCTCGTCCTATTTTTGGCGCTCAACACCGCCGAAATTGAAATGAACTTTTTACGCCACCATTCAAAACGCTTGCTCCGAAGTGGTGAGGCAATGGTTCCCTAAGGAAGGAGCGGAGATTGAGATCGCACGTGATTTTTTAATGGAACGAGTTATCAAGGAAAACAGGGATTCGTGATGCATTAAATAGTTGAAAATATAAATGGGGTGAAATTGAACGTCCTTCGCACAAGTCAGCCTGCCATACTGAGACGCCGTTTTATGTTCAATGTTTTACGTTCATAGTTCTCGTAGGGACATAGCTTGAAGCAATTCCTCAATGCTTTATTTTCCTGCTCATCGCACCATCAAATTCAGTGATTCATTTGATGTAACATCAAATGAATCACTGAATGCAGCAAAATATGGAACTCATTGGCAGTATATGTTAAAAACACTAAATCAATTGAACACGCCATTAAGTAAAATTTATGATTTCTTTCTAAATATGTAATAGCACCTTTGTCGTAATCTATATATACATATACTGTTTGATAATTCTCATTGTGTCATATATGAACATGTAGGCATGTAAATGTTTGTATTTTTTGCTCTTAAGGGCTTGTACCCACAGCGATCATTAAATAATTCACTTACTTACCCCGAGGTTGGTCAGTAGTGACACAAGAGAAGAAATATGTTTAAAATTTCAAGATCAGCAATATAAACAAAGAGAGTAAAATATTAAAAAGCGTCGTTCAACTTTGCATTTTCAACTCTGAAAGGAACTATAATGAATTGAAAAGATAATAGAAAATGAAACATGCCAAAATCGGCGGAAATATGGCTAATTATAGAATTATTGGCTCACTTGCGGCTAATATGATGGGAATACCATCTTTTAATGCACAAATGGGGTGTGTCCATAGTACAAATAGAAAAGATCGAGCGGTTTCGAGGCCAACATAAATTAAGGCGACATATGTATATGTACATGTAAAAATGCATAAATTAATGAGTGTTGAAGAATTAACAATTTCTTGGCCACCCACACTACGAACATCCCAAATAAAAGTCACCATATTTAATCAATAATAATGCTAGTCACGAATATTTACGCGCGGTCTAGAGAAATATATCTACATCAATAATAGAGTGGAACTCACGGCCTTCGGGCTTGCGCGCAAGAATTTTCCTAAAACGCTGCCGAAGAAATGCACCATGTGCCCTAAAACACGGTAAAAAAAGAAAATTCTTTTTCCGCCTCAAAGCGAACCCGGACCCTCGGCGTGGAAAGCAAAGAAAAGCCAATGGCCACAACAAAAAGGAAAACAAACAGAACTTGGAAACACTTGACGGCTGTGACGAACCTTTGGAGCGAGGTACGGATGGGGGATGCAGGAACCGCTTTCCTTCCACTCCCAAAACCTTTACAGATACATTTTTAGCGATGACGGCGCGGTGCCGTGGCCATCTGTTGGCGGGAAATAGGGGTGAGGGGATGGGAGAGCGACCCCCACTCACAGGGGGTTGAAGTAGTAATGGGGATGAGCGGCCGCTCATCTGCGAAAACTTAGCTCATTTCTTTTCCTCCCCGCGATTCGGGAGCGAGTGTCTTAGCCATTCCGCGACCCAGAGAGTGGCTTTGTTTTGGCTCCAGAATGGAGAGTGCTCTCGTTATGACATGGGCCTTCCTTCTTCTAACCCCCTCATCTTTCTCCCACGAGCGACAGTAGAACATAACTGTCACCGGTTTCCGAGATCGGAAAATTATATTGTTTGAGGATGTTCGAAGTAGAGTCTATATTATTATCCGAGTTCCGATTCACCGAAGGTTCGTATTATCCGAGGCACAGATCCTTGGGTTGTAGTTGTGACAAGCCATTTTAGCTCGTGGAAACGAACGTAGGAATTCGGCAAACATTTCGCTCTCCAAGTAAAAGGCGATTTACAGAAATATGTCTCCCGAATTATAAGGAAACTGACCTGCGGCGAAATAGAAATACGGCGGAGAAATATATTAACTTAGTCGCTAACTCGTTGCGCACGTCAGCCTTCCGGATTATCCGACTTTTCGACTATCCGAGACGGCCTCAGTCCATAATACCATTAATAATCGAGAGATGTTTGTAACAAAGAATTTTTGAAAAAGGGATAGGGTGAAAGGTAAAAAAAATACGCAGATTAGTGAGGAAAACAGAATATTACAAGGAACGGAAATCCACCTGGCCAATATCATTTAAATTAAAAGCCTATATCGACCACAACTTGCACCAATCATGGCCCATTTAATATAAGCAAACGGTGCAAAATACTTAGCCCTATACGCTGAACAATCAACCCTTTGAGATAAATTTAGGAACCTCAAGTTAGTACACGGGACTTTGCCCGACCGCCTAGAAAGGCGGGAAACTCGGAAAGAAAGAAAAAGAATTTAAAAATGTGAATTTTCACCGCCTAGCATTATATCTAGCACTTGTGTGTGTGACTGCGCTTAGTGCTCATTAGTATCCCTCATAAATGAATTATTAGGAAAGGAAGTGTAGCAGTAGTACTTGGAATGATAGCTAAGTATAGCGAATTTGTGAAAGAAACGCAAATAATGTGGAAAAGGGGAAAACAGGGCTCATTAACGGGTAATGTACTCATAGAGGCTTCCATAGAATGGAGAAAGAGGGAAAATGACGAAGAGATAAGACTGCTGTTAGTAATGAAGGGGAAAATTAATATTCAATGTTCATTATATTGTACTTAGCTATTCAATAATTATTAGTTTATATCGTTTGACCAAAACCCTCGATATACACTGATAATTATTGAAAAATTATGACCAAATAAAGTGGGAAATGATGCGGAGTAGAAGAGGATGAGCGGAACTACAAAAGTGGAAAGAACAAGGTAAAGGACTGCGTGGTGAAGGAATGCGAAGATGACGAGACGAGACGAATAAGAACGAAAAGAGCCAGTTTCACGTAAAAAAAGATAACCAATTATCTAAGCGGAGAAGAAGATTAAATGGTAAGAAGGTAAAAGGTGGACCGAAATATCAATGGGTAGATTTGGCACACGAGACAAGAGGTAAAAAATACAAGGCATCATCGTAAGCAACACATGATTGTCACACAAGCAAAAGATATCCACAAGAACAGGAGGGAAGGGAAGAAATTGGAGAAAAAGAGCCCGTTTTCCAACTTTGTAATAATCATGAGTAACATTTACTTTACATTCACAGACCAGAAAGGAAACGATTTTGAGGGTATGTTAGCATAACATTCATTCCTGACTGAGAATGGGTGCAGAGAAGATCATAGTCGAAATGTGGCAACGGTGGCGCCATTGCAAGCATAGAAGGATGGGAAAGCACGTTTCTCCGTCATTTTTCTGCGGAAAGAACCGGCTAATACACAGAGGGGTCATTCGGGAGAAATTGTGGGGAGGGCTGGTAGGGAATCGAGAAAGGGCAGAAGCAGGGAGGGGATGATATGCGAGGGGGAACCTCACGTCCTTTTAGAAGTACACAATGGGTTTCATTCTACGCATCGGAACAAGGGCAAGCAAACAGAAAACCTACTTCCGCAGAGGTCGCCGTCTCACACACACAAGGTATGTGATTTTCCCGAACCACTATTTCGGGAACTCTGAAGCAGCGTTTTGCGCTGTCAAGGCAAATCAGATATAGATAACATTGTTGAGTGCACGATTTGACATAGCGTCTAAGTCCTCGCATTCAATTTTTTGCATATTTATTTCATGAAGTTCACAATTTCAAACGGCATGTTCCGTAAAAATCTATTTCACCGGAAACACTCGAGTCTAGAGTTGTTTCACGCGATCCGAAATGATATCTTTTTAGTTCGCATCAATGTTATTCCAGGAATTTTAACATTTATAACGCTACAGGAGAACGAAAATATTCAAGTGAAAGATATAATAAGCTTCCACGGTGAAATATGAAGCCACATGACATAACATGCACGTTGTAAATACGCCAGCAGCATGAACGAGGCAGAGAGCATTTTAGTAAATAACAAAATTACCTAGCATGATTAGGCGTGATAAAATTCGTACTACATTCTGGGACACTGTTACCATACTATATGCCATGCGATTTGCGAAATCATTCATTTAAACTTTTGGTGTATCGTAGTTAACTGACATCAGCCCTTCAGCTTACACAAGCCGAGTTTACCGTGTTCTTTAGTTGTTTTTATCGCACTGAGTCGAGCGTACCGTAAACCATTAACGACGCTAAGCAAACCACCAATTTAAATGTTTCTCTATCCTTGGTTGAGTAACCTCGATTGAATCGGAGGGGCAGGGAGCGAGGAGGGTGCGAGAGTTGGAAAAAGCTCTTTAAGTTAAATAGAGTTCCATGCGTAATAACGAGCGGAAGGATACCTATCCGATCGTTTACTGAAGTGTACGTCCGCCTTGGACGTCTAATTGTGAAGGACTACTTTATGCCTGTTGATGCATATATTACTCTGCTTGCGATATCGCCACAGCAGACGTTCCAGCATTTACACGGGGAACGTGTGATCAGGCGTTTTGGCTTTACTCTGTAAAATATACTAGTTTTCCGAAATTCCTGTGCTCTATCTTCATTATACTCGACGCTTCGTGAATTTACCCTGTCTACCAACACGCGGGCATCCAGTCGTCTCGAGTGAATCGAATATACCAACTCATCGGTCACGCCACACTCTACAGCTCCAGTGGGGCTCTATCTAATATGGGGAACAACGAAGCGGTCACGTTTCGAGTGGCCTCCAACACCCCCCCATCTTCCAAACAAAGATACCAACACACGGTGTGCTCCTGGCAACTTTCTGACCGTGACCTACAGACGTCCTACTCGCTTAATCTCTTCCCATTCCCACCTCTTTTTCATTCCATCGCTTATTTCCCCTTCCTCTCGGCAATGGCCACGAAAGCGAGCGGAGGGTCGTAGACTATGGAATTCCTACTGTGTCAACCAAGCAACAGATCCAGGGAATGGTAAATCTTCTCCTTGAGGAGACGTGGACATTTTTTTCGGCATCCGGAAGTAAACTCAGAGGAAAAGAAAATAAATAAGATGGGGCGGGATTACGTGGAAACGACAAGCAGAGTAAACATGAAAGTTTTCTATCGCACTTATGTATTTATCGATGTCAATGTTAGGCAGGGCTACGGTAAACCACAAAACGTCAATTTTTTAACTCAACGAAACCGTCACGTTTTGTAACAGTCCAATGTTCAAGTAATTCATACTGAAGATTAAAATCTCAAAAGAAGTTCTGTTGATGCATTGTAACATCACGATAGATGTATTCTCAATCTTCAAGTTACCAACAGGCTCGAGAATCATTTTCACATTCTCTATTCATAAATACCTCCTTTCAACTATTTAAGATTGTTTATTTAACGGATACAAATGGAAGACAAACTACCCTGACAAATTTAAAATTTTTGAGGTAACAGTTGTTTTAATGGGGCAACGTTGGCCGCTAAAAATATTGCGACAGCCCATTCAGCACTGTAGCTTTCTTATCTCACATGTCTATCATCTCAAAATTTGCGCAAGAAATTTTTTTCCAATGGAAGTCTCCAAACAACTTTATATACAACGCCATCAAACATTTTCGTGAGTGGAAACCAAGATATGCCAACCAATTTGAACATACATTTGAAATATTAAATAAGTTCCGATATCTCTCTAAGAGCTGACCACAACAATCGTAGAAAAATAACCGACAAGTTCCACTATTCCCTACGTTCTTTTTGTCACAAAATTGCCATAAAGAGCATTATGGGATTGAATTAAAGTTGATCGAGCTTCAAGCAACCTTCCAAAATATAAACAAACCGGATTCGGAAACAGCGTCGCGGGTTAACTATTAGAAAAAAGGGAATGGCTCCAAGGACGAGAGAAGAAAGGCACCTTCACATTACGGATGGGGCACCACTGTAATTCCGAAAAAGCCTAGTACAGAAAACCGACTGCTTCAGAGATGTAAGGGGACTGCATATTAAGTACAAACTCATTGATTTTGCTGCGGAATTTCGATTATCTTTAACGAATTACTGACAATAAGAGTTCAAAATTCCTTGTTTGACGTAGAAGGTAAGAAATATTCGAAAAAATCCAAATAGTTGATTCTTTCTTAATGCGATGACTCACTCTTCTTTCTCTAGATATTGTGCTTAATACGAGGCCGTAACGAACAATCCATCAATACCCAGAATTCTTTCAGAACCCGAAATTTAAATGAGATAATTAATGAAAAATTATTTGTCACGGTGACTCAATTGTCGAATCGAGTGGTAAAAGAGAAATAAATTACGGGCGAAATCGAAAACTCGGCCAATGAACTCCCAAATCACAGGGTTAACATGACTTCTTGAATGAGGATCAGATGCACACTATGTGATGCAAAAAATAGTACTATTTAAAATATATATAGTATATATGAAAAATAGGTAATGCAAAAATGTTCTTGGCATTTGTGTGTATTTGAGAAGAAAAACCGAATGATGAAGAAACATGTCAATGACCAATGTGATATCTTAAAGAACCCGATGATTCCTCGGTAATTTATGTATGAGTGACGATTGGCTAAATGTGACGATAAGATTGTCCTCGATGATCAATAGTTTATCCAGTTTTAAAGGGTCTTTCCCCACTATTTCGTAAAAAAATGAAAACTTCGTAAAAAGACGCAACGGAGAGATTTAAGGCAAGGTCGCTAGGTACCAACTCATTGTGCTGGGCGTTTATAACGACCAGTAAATAAATTCCTCCGCTATGGGTGAACAGTCGCACAAAAGATGCCAGCTTATTATCTCCATCTATCCAGCTTCTTACGCACACAGTAACTCTATACAGTCCCACGGTCTTTAAAATACGCACAAAACATTCGCCGTTGAGAAGACTACTAATTTACGGAGAATGAATATTAAATCTTATTTTTCCCGAGAAAGAAGAGAGAAAACAATGATAGCTCTGCTTCACCGCGTCTCTCTCGTTTCGAGAAAAAGGACAAAATAAAAGTAGCATCCATATTATTTCAATAAATAAACGATTCATGGCATTCGCTGCATCCTTATTCCAGCCACCGTGAATACATCAATGGTCTTTTATTCTTCAAAATCGAGAGGAGACAAGAAAAAGGATTTTGAAAAAGAGTTCGAAAGGGAAGGTAAGGGGAGAGAACATGAAACGCCGATGAGAGTACAAATTAAAAAAAAAAACCACGACGCAAAGGACTAATTCCGCGAAGCACACAGACTATCAGGGAGCCCTCTGGGGGTTGTGTGCGAAGATATAAATGCGAAGCAAGCGATCCAACGCTTAAAGCGACCTCCACAATAAATGCATCGTGGAGGACGAGATTGTTAAGAAAAAAAGAAGAATACGGAGAGACTCACGAGGATGCCTGAAGCGCGAATACGAGCCGTGGAATGAAGGGGAGGGGGCAGGGACGAGTCCCTCGAAACAAAAGAGGAGCGCGAAGCGTTGAATGAGCGACTAAAAGCGTAATTGACGCCAGCGCCACGGGAGGGCGGGGGAGCAGAGCAGAGGAGAACTAAATGGATGACTGTAGCCGGTATATGCTCTGGAAAAACAGCGGAAGGAAGATGGACCAACTCTACCCCACAATCACTTTTGGCACGCATATAATATTTTTTCCCCAAAAGGAATCTCTCTTCCCGAGGATTCTGGGGATAATGCAATTGAGGCACTTAAGGAGAAGGAAACCATCCATCTCCGCCGCTACAATTAAAAGACGCGAAGGGAAAAGATGAGTCGGCGACATGAGTAAAAAAAAGTTTCGAATAAAAAAAATAAACGACCACCAGCAACAGAGATAAGGGGGTGAGAAAAGAGGAGATTATTAAGTAGGGGAAAGGGGTTGAATTGAATAGGGGGAGGGGGAGAGCTTGGAAAAGAGCGCTTTAGCATGAGAGAAGACTGCTTTGGCTTGTCTTCGTGGGGAAAAAAATTACATCGTCCCCACGATGGAAGTTAAAAATGTCCCAAGGCAAAAAAAGACAAAATGACAAGGAAAATGAGAGCGGATTATCACTCAAGAGTGGAAAGAGCTGAAGAAAGGAAAGGTATTTACAATTGAACGGAGAGAGGTAAGAGTCGCCCCCCCCCCCCCCCCGGAAAAAAAACATGAAGACTTTTGGGGGACGTCGTACACGAAAAGCTGGCGCATAAATAAAAAAAACACAAAAGTTCGCGGAGGAAATTAATACACGGAAGACAAAAAATGCGCGACGATGAGGAATGTGACAGAAGAAGAAATGAAGTTATGACCGAGGGGAGGAGACGTTCCCCCTACCACGACAAGATATTTCGGTACGACAGGAAACAAAAGAGGGAAGCCTCCTCGACGACGCTTTTAATCACTTCAAAAGCCACAATTAGCCAACTAAGGCGAAGGGCTATAGAAACCTCCCGATTAACTCATCCCAAAGACACGTATTCATTTGGATAAAAGGCTGTAACGAAACACCAAATGACAGAGCCTTATGAAAAAAAAGTCGCCAGGTAATTTCAACAAAAATGCCTCAAGAGTGACTAAGGATTCACATAAAAAATTATAATGGATTATAATTTGTGCCTCCAAGTTTGCGGCAAGAAGATCGAGGACCAAAGGAAGCATAAAGAACCCAGAGTATTGCAATAATGTTGTGCTACCTATTCCGTATTCAAGCATTACCACCATTAATATCAATGAAAAGAGATAATCATACAACGTGGAGAGGTCTCTCTCGGTGCTAGGGAAATTTACTTATAACCCCATTCAAAATTCACAAAAGAACATTAAAAAGCATAAGAAAACAGTCACGATATCCTACGTGGGATAAATAACTCACGTGTACCGGGAAATTCGGCATTTGGCTAAAATTTATGACTAATTGGGTAAAAACTTATTTAGAATCACATATTTTAACACGCTATTTTCAAAATATATCATTATACTTACTTACGTAAACTCTCAAAAATTACAAAACATAATTATGATGAATTAAACTTATGATTCGTACCTGTACAAATTGGACCCTAACTTTCATTATAATCATCATAATCGTCGTTCAATCTTAAGATTAGTTGACTGCAGTCCTTCATCCCTCCCTATCTAATGTTAGTTATTTTACTCCCTGAGAGTTCTTGTTTTATGTCCTCTTTTTTGTTAATGTTTTATCCCTTGACCTCCTCACTTTTATATGAATACAGAATTTCCTCAAGAGCTTATCTGTATGGTATTATGGCTAGATCATTTTTCTAAATACCATTCAAAACTGAGTCAAATAAACATCTAGAGTCGAAAGACCACCTCCCTTTTGTAGCCTATGGCTATTCCTACGCAGAATTCTCCACAGCACACCACCCGGTACGGAACTGGAACAATCCTGGAGTCTTTATCCATTCCAGGTCATTCAGCTTTCATGTCCTCCCACTTCGCCAATTTTAGCGCAGGTAGGTATCCGTACAAGGGCTGGAGAGCAAATGCGCTTTAAACATTTAAGGAAGATGATGGTTCGATGAATGTGACGTTCGGGGAAGAAGTGGCGCAAACAGAAACAAGGTGCCCGCGTGACCTTAATCGGCGGAGAACACGCTTAAGGATTGACTCTGTCTGGCGCGCTTCCGACAGGCATTCCTCCATTCGCAAAAAAAGCGAAAATTTCCAGCAGTTGGCTCCGAGAGCTGCACCAGAGACAAGTCTTGGTGCTGACAATGGAGTCAACATAGCGAACTCAAGGCTCACATGGTTCTCTTCCCCTCTTCACCGTCAATATTCTTCTGGGGCAAACACTCATTCATCTGTTAAAGCTACAGATCAATTTATAACTCCAAAAAAAAATTGTGACTGTGATTTAAACACTTCGACTATTTAAGTAGATACCCATAACTGAAACTCAAAGATGACCCCGCTTGTTAAGGCAAACAGAAAATTTCAAATCCTTAGCAACAATTGCATAATATTCTCGGGTGACGTAGAGGGCGCTTTACTCATTTCATTTTACTTTAAAAACGAGAACATCGTAGAATGTATACGGTACAACTTTCCTTATGATAGATGTAAAGTCGGACCTTTGTTTACGCGATTAATTCTTCACTTTCCACTGATAGAAATATTTTTAATATAATTTTTTTTAGAGCGACCGCCTTTACACCAACGACCTATTCTCTTGAAATCCCAACAATCCTCCCACTTCCAATCAACAACCGCTAAACTGTCTCACAAAAAATAAACATTCAACAATCAATTAAAATAGTAAGAAAATTATAAATAACAAATAATAAAGAAAAAATAACCACCATATAATAATATTGTTAAATAAAACATCACAGTAAAGAAAAACAAGAAAGTATTAAACGACATAAATTTGATGAAGGGAAAAATACCAAACGTTATTAAGATTTCATGTATTCGTTTGTACAGTAGGTATAAAATACCATGTAAAGCGGCTTTAAGACTGTGGGTTAACCTCTTAGTGCTGCCTCCTGCGTGGTGAGAAATGCGGAGAGTAATTTCATGAAATGCATCATATCAGGAAAAAATATTATGAAGTTGCTGTTTAAAATATCCATATGCAGTTTTTATTGTGGATAAATTGAATTAGGTAATAATTACAAAAGAATTTCAAAGCATCTAAAAAAATTATAATTATATTAGGGTACTAAAGTTGTACAATATTTGTGCATGAGACGAGCCCACCGCACTTTTCGCCCGAGATTCAAAAGCCGATATACCGGCCCGCCGCACAAAGAGGGAATAGAATTGAAATGCAAAAAAAAAACAATCGGTAATATGTATTCTTTTTTCACTTTCATCAATAATAGATATCATTAATGACAACACGAACCCTAAGTCTCACGTAAAAATGTACATAAACATAAATAGCTCCAGCCACCACACAACCAATGCCCTAAAATGCAAACTACGGCCACATCAATGCGCAAACCTCACCCTCCCCCCCTTCCCCGCGATTTACATCCCGAATCCAAATGGCGCCCAGGCCTCCCCCCCCTCTCTCTCTCTCTACCCCCAACACCCCACCCCTTCATCCTCCAACTCCCCCTCTGCCGCCCCATTCCGTCTAAACACGCCCCACCTCCTCCTTTCACCCCCCCTCATCCCCCATTCCCCTCTCCCGGCCCGCCCCCGCACTCATCCTCGGTGTGCCTTCTAAATATAGACCGCCGGCGGAGAGGAGACCCCCAGAGAGGAGCGGATTCCCGTGTTTCGAAAGGCGCGCTCTATTCCAAGGAACACGGACGCCACAGACATCGCATCCTCAATCATCATCGGCGCCGAGTATTCTCGCCCTTGGTGCCTCGTCTCGTCCATCTCACGTTTCCAGGGGGTCGCGCCACAGTCGCCGCGAAGGAGAACGCTGGTGCCCATGAGGACGAGAGAATACGTGGCTTATTCGACCACGTTTACTTCACTTGAGTCCTTCTTTCCCGGAATTGTCGTTTCACTGGTTGATTTTGGATGATGGCGGCCTTGCTCTTCCTCCCGGAGGCATGAATAAAACGCCTTTGAGTCTGAAGAGACATCGACGAGAAATGACGACACCGTTTTCATAGAGTCATGAGTGGCATCTTCATTCGAGGGAAATCAGTACCTCTTTTTAATCTAACTCATTACGCAACATATGGGAACTAATTACTTACAAGCGACGATATAACAGTCCAAGGTAATGATGATGCTATTAATGAAACCTCTCAAATTCTGAAAGTGAAAAAAAACTGAGGGGCAATAATAGTTCTCCACAACGCAAAAACTCATCGCTATGGTTTTCGATTGCACTCATGAGAGCGAACACGAGGTCGCCTTTCTTCAAACAATGACAGCTGCTTTAAATAACCACTTTTAATCGGTTGACATCGTTTTTCGGCAGTAACTGTGAATACTCCCATAGTTAAGTAGTTTTCGCGTTTTATTAATAACGATTAAGACGACGCAAAAGAAGGAACCGAGATCCAATCCAAAATCTAAAAAAATACAATGGTTGTATGTAAAAAGAACTTTGAGAATAGATACTTGACATACCTACCTGACCCGAGATTTAGGAAAAGGGCACTAGCAACTAGATTTATCGCGGCAAATATCCGAATCTAAAGATTTTCCCCAAGACAAGCTCCTTACACATCATTTTTAGTTTTGTTAAACACTTGAAACGGGGACGTGGTGGTTCATGCAAGTAATAGACAGATGAGATACCCTATTTGGTTTGGAGCTCTCTAAGAGAGGCTTGTCTCTAATTTAACTCTAAATGAAGATCTCGGGACTGATGGTGAGACTTTTTGGTTACCAGAGCTTAGATGGAGCTAAACTGAAATGAAAATACTCCAAACACAAAGTAAATTGTACAAGTCGTACGGCCCACAAGCCCTGACTGATCTACCAAGAGGAGCAGAGCTTGAAACTATACAATACTCTTAGTAAAAATATCAGATTATGGGAAAAGATTTTATTTAAAGTTAAATTAAATAAAAGGGGACGCACCGCTTCGATATAGAATTAGAAATGATCTCATTCCAACTCGATTTCGAAAATAACGAGATTCAAGTTAGATACCACAAAATACTCTCTTCCACCAATGTAAACAGCGAATCCTCTCTCCGCGAAATCTTTAATTCATCTAGATAATCAAAACCGAACAAACCGCTATTGGCAAAAACGTCCCCTGAAAAGGAGAGCGGCAAATGAAAAAAGCCAAAGCGTTCCAATTTCAACATCGCTGGCAGATGGCCTCGTCCCTAAGATTTTCTTCACTTTGTTCTACAAAAATAGAAAGGCCAAGGAAACATAAGCGGCGCTAACATTTGGAACGAAAGGGAATGGAAATGAATTACCGAGCGAGCAGGCGAACCTGAAACGTTTTGTCGCTTGCGGATCCAACCAGAGCCTATATTCAGAGACGGATTTCGAAGTCAGTCGAGGCGTAGGATTAAAGGTTGAGCAGAAAGGAATAATTAATGTGACGGCCTCGATTCAACTTCCAACACCCGATGAAGGATTTAAGGGACACTATTTCCCCAGGACGGGAGAGGAATAACTCGGAGACCTCGCTGATTCTGAGCACCACTGTTTTTTTACACCATTTGGCTGAAAATAGGACTCGCGGAGGAAAACTTTTAGCACCAATCGACTTAGCTGTCACCCCCACAAAAAGACAACTCAAAAATTACCAACACAAAGCCAGGATTCATATTATCTAGTCAAATATTTTCCCGGCATGATTAACGATGTAAGTTCTCCTATCGGAAGCCCTAACCTCAATTAACTGACACTCTGATGTATTTTAAAAACTCCAAGCTCTTATTTTACCAGCCGCAGCTAACACTTAGCCAAAAAAAGTGTGCGTAATCAATGCAGTGAATGTAAGTTAGACGTGTTAAAAGTGGGCCTAATTATTTCGAGCACTGCTGAAAAGACAAGCTTTTAATCGTTTTTCATGGGATAACTTGGTGCAACTAAATTCAAAAACAACTATTTCAACTAAGATAGCATGAAGTGTCGCTGCCTAATTTTCCTAAAAATAGAACACGTATTTTCATAAAAATTGAACCAATGAATTTACGAACGTTTGAATTTATTACTTAAATGGTATGATTATTTATAACGAAGCACGATTTTGATGAAATTGACACTTTTCTGTCACTAAAAACTCTTCTTTTTCTCATTACCTTTCTGACATACTCGCGCTGATGGGCACAGTCCACAGATGCCAATGCGAAATCGATACACAAGCTTTAATGCACACTCCTATTTCGCAGGGAATCATTCACATGTCACACAATAAGAGAAAATAGAATCCCGAGAAAACAATATCATGTTAACATGAAGGATGAGATAAAGCCCAGCGGATTATTTAAAACTACCAGCCCAATAGTCACTTAAGTGCAACAATAAGCTCCCGTAACTTGGAGAAAGAACTGTGAGGATTGTCGTAGACTAGGATTTTAAGTTCTATAAATACTATCGCACTGTCAGATCTAACACCTTAACCCGGCGATAGACATCTCTGCCTGAGGAGGGCTCTGAATCCACGATCAGTGGGTTGCTAAACCAGGTTATTATTATTAGGAAAATCTACCGATTGAAGCTCTACAAAATGGAACAGAGTAAAATCTCTCCAGAATTTTACGGGTACAGACTTTTATCTACCTAGAAATATTCTTTTTTAATCTCAGCATATGCCCTACCTCGCTTCATTCCATCCATAAAACACATTCACCTCCATTACCAAATCATCCCCTCCATCACGGACTTCAGCAGCCCTTCGCCCATCATTTCTTTCATCATCAGCCTTCACAGTCAAGTTTTTTTTCGGGGTAATATTCTTAATGTATGTTTATATTTCGATTAGTGGCACAATAACCAACAAATCAGATCCTGCAGTTATCCATTTTAGTAAGTAAAACTCAGAAAAAATCTCTAACCGTTCGTTGTTGTATCACCCAGCTCCTTAGTTACGTGATCGAGATTACCTCGAGCGATTCAAACACAACCCCCAAGGTAAGTCACTCAACGCCGAAGAAACCGAGTAAAAGGCACCCGTCATTATATCCACGGATTTCGGGCGCGGGGAGTATCCCCGCCTCTGAATCAGAACACGGTCGTGGACCCATGCACAGTTACGCCGACGCTCCCTAAGATGCGTTCCCTGGCGAGCTCTGACCTAGTGAGAGGCCCGCGTTTTAAAAGGAAGGAGGCGGAGTTTTCATTAAGAGGGGAGTGGGGAGATGGCGGCGGAAGAGTGACGCCTGGCGCCAAGCAAAACCTCCCTCAACCACCGAGCTCCGGAGCCAGGCAGCGAGCGGAGCGCGGGATCCAATGGGGAAAGATCGTCCGTGAGCCACACGATCCAAAATACCACGGCAAATCATCGCCAAAGTGTCTCGCGCCACATGCACACCCCTTCCTGCCACACATCTCCACGATGGCGCCAGGCTGCTCGCAAAGGAGGTGGGATGTCACCGTCTTTCTCAAGCCCGGACGCGAGCGACGGCAATCAATCGTAAGGTTCCGCATAGGAGAAATATTTCATTTTAAGGTGCTCCACGAGTAGAAATCGTTGGGTCCAGTTCACACTTCCTTCACAATCCCTAACCGTTGGACCACTAGGTCCATTCAAATTGCATTATGTCACGAATCACCACATGTCATCATTGGTCGTTCAATCCTAAGATTTGTTGACTGCAGCCCTCCACCCTTCCCTATCTAATGCTAGTTCCCTTACCTCCTGGTATCTCTTCCTATTTACTTTTCTCTTTATTTGGTACATGAACTTACTCCTGGGTCTTCCTCTGGGGACTTTTCCCTCTATTATACCTTCAATTATATTCCTCACTAATCCATTGTGTCTAAGGGTGTGTCCAATCCATCCAGTTTTTCCTTTCTGTATGATGTTCCATATGGTCCTTTCCTCTTCTATTCTTCTATAAACGTCATCACTCCTTATTTCGTCCGTCCATTTTATTTTCAGCATCCTCCTCCAGCACCAAGTTTCGAAGGCTTCTAGTCTGATCTGGTCACCACCACATGTATCCAATAATATTCGAATTCTAATCTCTTAAGTTTTCCTGCCCTAGTTCAAGGCGGTTAAAATCCAGGGATGTTAAACAAAACTGGAACCAAGCATATAGTTTCGTTCCGGAACGAAACTAAGTATACTAGGCTTTCTTTTTTGCTAGTTTCGGTTCGGAATGAAACTTTATTTACAGCTTGACTTTAGTTTCGTTAACGGAACGAAAGTATAATTTCGAACGAAATATAACGTTCCGGAACCGTTCCATCTTTTGAATAGTTTCAGTTCAAGTGAGGTGGCGGATGGACTTTCGGTTCGCACTTACGGTTCCGGGACCAATTGGGACTTATCTCAGGGAATTTTTGTCGTTACCAGCACAGCAACAGCGTAAACGATGGGAATCCTTATGGTATATCTATAAAGTAGGCTTGGAAACCGCGCAACAATATAACTATTGGAATATCATAACAGCAACAATCTTACGCGTCTCAACAACAATGACTTAATACCTCAGAATCAGGAACGCGTAACATCAGATCATCGCGCTACAGATTTTAGGATTAATCTCCCATATACAGGTGAATACTGTTTGAAAATTATTTTGCTCAGAAACTCATACTTATTATTAGTGAAAAGAGATTGAACGTCGACAATTTTTTACTGTAGCGTATCAAGTTGGTTAACTTGTGTCAACTCTTCCCATCCCCTAACCCACCCCACCTTCTCTCCTTTCCCCGGATATGGGGGTGGGAGAGGAAGATAGGGATTCCCTTCTCACCCCCGCTCCCCCAAGGACAGGAATTCCCCGGCAGCGGTTTGGCGGTCAGTCTTGTTGGGTTATAAACCGAAAGCGTGAGGGATTTTCCCAGGCGGATGAGCCGAGCGCTAAGGTACAGGACACCTTAGACCTTATTTAAACGGTCAAGAAGGGTGTATGGTGGAAGGGTTATAAAACAAAACGGGAGAAAAGTGGTCATGGCGCAGATACAAAGAGTTTGAGGACAAAATGGAGACTACTGGTGCACAGGGATGGAGGTCTCTTCCGAAGAAGGGAGGGAGACGGAATAAACTCTGACCCTTTGTAAATTGTTAATCCGATATGCATCAGCCAAGGAAGAGGACAAAGGTGCCTAATAGATTACAGGCCGGGCTCTCAAACAGTGATGGGAAAACTAAAATTCCTATCCCCTATTCTTCTTTCCTTGTCTTTTGCTTTGCATGAAGTCTTTTACAAATATTCCGTCCGCATGTTCTTAGAGGACGATAACCTCTGCATTTCCCCTGGTGATCCTTAGGGTGCGATCTTGACAGTGAGGGACGGGGAGGAAGGGGGCGAGGGGTGCGGTGCAGTGACTAATGGTAGGCGCCGCATTTCCACCAGTCACATGCTGAGACACATAGCATGTTAGCTGTTCACATAGCCGAGAGTTTCATATTTCCGCTGATTTCAAGATTAAACTGCTGGTATACCATAATTATTACCACTGATTACGCTGTTGCTGTGCGATTACATGAAAGGATATTCGTCAACGATACCTTGAGATCAACCCCGAGCGGGCCGTCGCACATTTCCTCCATACCGTTTGAAAGATTGTATTGTCCTGCACAGAATACAATACTACCTTATATTCCTCCTTAGTCTAAAATTTTTCGCCATTAATAGCATTAAAATGCTGGTTTCTTTCCATTGTCTTCCACTGTTACCAAACATGATGAAACACCTTCACTAGCATCCCAAACTATACCGAAAGTGGAATACATGACATGACGGCAGGTGTCATTTTGAAAATTCAATGTACACTTTTAAAATTACTCGGAACGAAAATCGGAACTATAGAGGGGAAGGAGGGAACGAAACTTTTCCCAGTCCGAACCGAAATCGGAATGGTTCCTCTTTCGTTCCTATGGGTTTTCGTTCGAAATATTTTCGTTCCACTTTCGTTCCTAGATTTTCGTTCCTACTTTCGTCCGAGGACCGAAACTATATCTGAACCCACTCCGAACGGTTCCGGAACCATGACTTTAGTTTCGTTTAACATCCCTGCTAAAATTCCCATTCATTCTCTAGCCCAACTTTTTCACCACCGTAACTCCCCTAGAGAACCAATTCCTTCTCAAACTACATCTCAACCATTCATTCTATCTACTCCGTATTTTTCTTAACGACATCATTACATCCTTCACCATTGTAAACCATAGTTTATCTTCCTTTCCATTCATCCTATCCTCTCCCTTCTTCAACATAAAGCACTCTCCAAAGCCAATGTTCATCCTCTTCTCCAATTTATCAAGTTTCGGAACCAAGGAAGGATTTTTCAATGAATTCCCGATACCTACTTGAGAGCCATGAGGAGAGAACTTCAATTCTAGCACTTCTAACGTCGGTGGGACGGTTAACTATAGACTCTTGGCACCTTTCGTTAAGGTTAGGCGAATGCAGACGTCAGGTTTCTCTCCACTCTACCTCCATAGCCATACCATCAACATCCCACCCACCACTCAGCACCTTAATGACGCAAATCTGTCAGCAAAATGGTAAGTGGCGAAACAAATCGTCATCGCAGAGTATCGATATAGGATGAGAAAAGCCTAAGAGTTTTCGGGTTTTTCTTCCCAACTTCAGTCTATTTGAAATATTCCTTACAGCAACACTTAATCTTTCCAAAAAACAATGAAATTACAGAGGCATATATGTGAGAAATGCCCACCCATTTTGACAGCTCAGATCCCCACTTACGAAACTCGAAAATGATTTCGTTTTCCCTCCCTTTCTTCCGCCTGAACTCCGGCCAGCAATCAATCGTCGGAATGGGCGGCGGTAGCGCGAGTTCTAAACGCGCCTTAGGTAATGGTTATTGCCTCAATACCAGCGTGAAAACCCCTCCCGTGCGGCCGACCTAGGAAGTAGGCGAGGCCCCCAATCGACGCTCCATTAATCACTAGACACGTTCCGTCGCGTTCAATCGAAATAGCGCTAACGCGTATATAATTTACGCGCGACGCAAACGCTTCCACTCTTGTGAAATGAATAAAAACAATCCCGGAGCGTTTTCGACGACCGCAGTCGGGAGTTAAAATGCACAGAAGGAGGAATATAAACTTAAATTGAAACGGTTCAGCCCACTGTTTTGACTAACAAAATGACAATGCGTGTTATTGTACGCCATATGCATCGGAGCCTAAACACGGTTTGTAGGCTTTAGTCATGGCTCACCATCAGAATTTATCAATCCGAAAATTGATACTCTGCAGCTCTCCAATCCATTCTCCTTCTTCATAACTGCATTATCTCTTCGTAGTTTCAAATCAGTTAAACCTTAGTGGGCGTCACCCTCTAGGGATACACGAGATTGTTAAGTTTATAATGAAAAGATAATGTGAATGGATCAGGAATCGCTCCATCCCAGTCCAAGGGAATGATTGTATCACCGTAATGTTGCAAATTTCACGGACGTGATTACGAATCTTAATAATGCGTGCGTCTGCGTTATAATAATTTCATTATCTTTAATGACAAGAAAAATTCGAGTAAGTCCTGCTCTTCTTCAGCTCCAAGTCGCTCCAATTGTGACAGGAAAGATCGCAACAATGCACGCTCGCGTTTTGGATATCAATTGTGGTAATGCAAAGGAAAGATCCATGCTCGTGCCTCAGGTTCCTTGGTTCCACGATTCCCATCGAATCCGAAATTTGTGTTGCCATTCGCAGGTTATTACAAACGACTTCAATCTGTTTTAGGCAAGTGGTAGGCCATTCCGGATTAAGGCACAATGAGCTGAAAAGGGAGCCATTAAGCAGGTAAAGGGTAATTTGATTCAGCTGGAGCATGGTAAAACGGCGTACTTATACATTCTCTCTTCACAATTGTCTTTTGAGCCACATTAAAAAGATGAAGGCCGTCCACTCTTCACTCATGAAATTTCTTTCGCTTTCGCCTTCGAGTTTCCTCACTCTAGCAGGATTTACCAGTCAGCGTTCTGGGATAACGAGGTCGATCATGTAAATAGAGACGAATATTAATCTTACGGGTGGCATTCAATGGCCACACTCCTTCATCAACCCTACCAAATTCCAGGGTGTGACTGCTATTAAATTGCAGATATGTACGACAGAGTCATCAGTTTCTTTCCATCACTTATGTCCAACTCGATTGCCGGTCAGTAACTGACCAGGCAACGATGGCCAGATCCATTATAGTGCTTCTTACATAGGGACATAAAATACTTCCGGTGCAAAGAAAGACAAATAGATAACAAGGGATGCCGGAGAGCATCTCATATCAGCCTAAGTCTTCAGGGTAAAGGATACTCCGAAGTTGGAATCGGAGATGGGGCCACACTAAAGTAACGGAAAAGCTTCGCATGTAGTAGCTTAGCGGATCTATCCAAGTGAGTGAATTGTTTAGAGTTCTAGTACTATATTCCTAGTGGTAAACAATCCTCAAATCCTGTAGTCGATTTTCAATAGTTTCCGACCCTCTCAGTGCGACCTCTTGCATACGTTCCGACCGGAATTCAACGAAAGATGAGAACGTAGTTCGCCTCATTCCAAGGACTCGACGGAGAGACGCACAGAAGGGTCTCACGACGGCTTGCTTGAGAAGCAGACGTGCAAAAAAGAGAGACCGGGGCAGGAGTGACGTTGGACGCGAGCGTAAAACTCACACGTTCACACGATGCATTATTGCCAATGAAGGTTTGGCAACGAGGGTCGGTCAGGGGCAGTCCGTGGGCCACATTATAGGCTGTCATTCGCTTGTACTGGCTCACAAGGAATATACACATCCACCACCAGTTAAAGCCATCCTCTTCGACGTAAATGAAACACTAAACAGTTGAACTGACGCTGTGCACATATGAAACCCTATTTTTGCTCAGTGTATGTATAATGGTGACGAAAAATGGTGGCGGTGGTCTGAGATAAAAGTGACGAGCGGAGCGATTTGTAAGTAACACTACCAACATATTATGTACATAGTCCATATTAATGTCAATATTTCACCGAAAGCACCAAAAGAAACTGTGAGGCACCTCATGTGCTGATAAGAAAATCGATTCAATTGTTGAAAATCCAATTTACAACCAGAAAGTGAGAAGGGAGAACAGACCTTGAATTCAGCAGGCACAACTGTTCCATAAGGTAAACATTTGCGATGGAGATACAAGGGAAACGCATATGAACTGCCGAAAAATCCGTGACTTTACATTTACGAACATTATTTTCCAAACAAAGCCATAGGCTTCTGCAATGCCGCAAGTGAGCTTCAGTTTTCCTTAAAAAAAAAGCCTGCAAAAAAACGAAATAATCGCATCTTTGGTTAGAAAAATCTGAGATTCCCGAGTTCGTTCCAGCGCGCAGAGCGGTCTCGGCTTCGCAAAAGCTCGTCAACAGCTGTTTTCGATTCGTAGGCTTGGCGTTGAAATGTCTGTTCTAATTAGGCCGCGTCGACACGGGATCCGCGCTGTCGCGCGCAACTAGTTGCCCTGCGTCCATGCTCTCTCCGCAGCAAGGTTAGAGTGACGTCGCAAGGGCATTAATTCTACAAGGTCCAATTTACCGGACCATTCTCTGTTGTTTTCATTTATTTAGAGACGGCGTCTAATATCGTACGCACGCATTGACAAAGAAGGCTAATAATAAATTATATGAATTAGCGTTTCCCCCAAAATTGATCGGCTATTTCCATCTATTATGGGATTTTCGACTATTCTCGGCGATCAATTATTTTTCTCTGAAATATTATTGGAGAGAGAGAGTGATGATTAGCGCCTGGCTGATAACCGTTCTCTTTCTTAACAGTATTTTTGATACAAACAATATCTATGCTCCTAGTACTGACCTCAACTATTTGTTAATAGTTATTCGGATATTCCGAGGGTTTAGGTCAAATTAAAAACATTAGTTTTCCTATACTGACGTTTCGGAATACACTCTAAACCCTCGAAATAAGAAAATAATTACTAACAAAAAATATCCTCTAAGTAGTGGCTAATATAATTCTTTCGGATGAGTTACATTCACCACGAATAGCCATCACCACATTTGCTCGCGAATGTAACTCATTCGCCTCATTTGTGGCTCCTATTCAAGACAAGTTTGGCCACCTATCTCAGACCAGGATAGAGGGAAACCAAAAAATGACCTACTTCCACTTTCGCGAAACTACTCCATGAACAAATGATGCCGCACATCGAATTGGGTAAAGAATGCTTCAGGAAGAAATTTCGGCTGAGGAAAAACATTCATTGAATCCTCGTTTGA
This sequence comes from Ceriagrion tenellum, assembly GCA_963169105.1. Taxonomy (NCBI): domain Eukaryota; kingdom Metazoa; phylum Arthropoda; class Insecta; order Odonata; family Coenagrionidae; genus Ceriagrion; species Ceriagrion tenellum. The sequence goes on from OY720634.1 coordinate 44,017,007, forward strand.
GAGAGGACGGTCTCCTCCCGGAGTCTGCGCTAAATCTGACTCACCCGACCCTGAGGCGACAGTGAAAGAGAAGACGCAGTCGGAGATGAGCGGGTTTTCCCTCGGGGACGAGAAAGGGCTAGGGGGGACTAAATTTATTCACCTTTGGGACCTGACTCCCTAATTAGTCCCGGCGCTCATCAAGGAAGTTATGACTCCACACATTTAGGATATGATGTCCGCTAGCTCAATTATCCAAGAAAAGGACGCATTTAATGAGTGTGAATCAATTCTGTCATAATCAGGGGAAAAGATTAACTCTCAAGACGGAAACTAATTCGAGCTATGGCCAAACCTACAAATAAATGTTCGAAGCTGCAAACATAAAAAAAGATAAAAATTATTTAAGTTGCAATTTTTTATGCCTCTGATTTTATTTGAGCCGTTGTGAGCAAAAATGGAGTAAGTCAAAAATATCATTCCTTGGAAAAGGAGACCAAAAGCGAAATTAATAAAAAAAATGAAAACATAAAAGTTGTTACAAGGCGGAAACACACAGAGATTAGCCTCACAACACTCATGCCAAAACACAGGACGAGGGTGTAGGAATACACGCACGTAAGTAAAATTTGACAATAAAACGGACTCTCACTATTATTGCGTTTAATGGCTCACTTAAAGAAGAGATGCTGTTGACGTTGCCGAGTGTCCTTCAAGGACGCATAGGTGTCGATAAGAACACGGCTTTAGACAGGGTCGTTCGATTCGATATATGTCACTCGATTGAAGGAGGAAGACAATTGAGATATCGAACGACCTAGTGCTATAGATAATAGCCAACGTTTCGATTTATTTATAAATTCTATCCAGGGTGTAAGAGTTTGGTATTGAATTAAATTTGCATTATATTCAACCTTTTTGTTTATCTGTAGATTTTTACGTTTTTGAACGTATAGTTCTTCGTTTGACAAACGTCTTGTTTTTCATCATAGCGACAATATTTAAGAGCTCTGCGAGGTCTATGGTAGTGAGAAATTTGAACAATTAGCTTCTTTAAGTGCTGGCTTGATCGATGTCTGTTTAAACAATCAGGAAAAGTTAATAATTAATAACAAGAAAGAGAAGACCTGCACAAATTGAGGTTGTATTGAATACGCATAGCAACAATTGATGCGTCCTCTGAGAGCAAGATTTCAGACTTTTTAAGAGAAATATCATCAAAAGGAGGGAAAGAAAGAGAGCAGGAGTCATAACATACTCGATCTTTTTTCTGTTTTTCTGAATGCAGAACGCAGAAATGCAGAAAGAATATTTTATTCTAGAGAGTTAGTCATAGGAAAATAAACGCGGCAGAAACTCGGAGGGCAGGGTACGTATCATGAATAAATAATCAAATTAGGAAGAGCTCAAATGAGCATGGGAGAGCACGCGAGTCAAGATTTCATTCCAAGCGTATCCTACAATACACGCAACACGCGACTCACGGTGACCCCTCTCATGCCGGCGACACGCAACGCAAAAAATCTTCCCTCCAGCGCAGCAAGGCCCGCTCGAAAATGGAAATGCGCCTCGAACTCAACTGAACCTCAGCTCAACCTAAGCAAAACTCAGTGAGAGGCCACGAATCAAAATCATTCGCCACAATGAATGAAAACACAAGTACTTAGTTATGAATCCACAATCTAGGTGAAGGAAGGAAAAAATGAAGACATTGTGCTAGAGGATAGCAATGAAATAGTAGAGGCCTGTGATTCATATGACTATTTAGGCATAAAAATACACAGCAGCGGAAGGAGCGCAGAAACTATTAAAGATAGGATTAATAAAGGTAGAACAACCATTGATATGTTAAATTCAATACTACGGAGCAAAGATATATCACATAGAAATAAAAGATACATATACAACACCATATTTAAAAGCATACTTACATATGGGAGTGAAATATGGCAAATGAATGTGAGTGACGAAAAGAAACTTGTAGCTACAGAAATGGACTTCCTCAGAAGGGTAGCCGGAAAATCCAGGCTTGATAGAGTAAGAAATGAGAGAATTCGAGAAATTATGAAAATGACAACAACCATTCTGGACGAAATCAAGTCAAAACAACTGCTGTGGTACGGACATGTTCAGAGGATGTTCAAAGAAAGACTGCCCCGCACCTACATGGAGTGGAAACCCTATGAAAGGAGAAAGAGAGGAAGGCCACCTAACTCATGGAGAAGCGGAATAGCCAAAGCCATGGCGGAGATAAACCTGCAAGAAGGAGATTGGGAAAACAGAGGCCTGGAAATTAGATGCCGTAAAGCGCAAGCAAGCGCTCTAAAGACGGACATATATATATAATCTAGGTGAACACGATCTAGGTTACGGCATCATCAGGTTCGGCATGATATGCCGAAACCTAGGTCATGTTGCTTTAAATAAAGAGTGGAATCATAACCAAGTACTTGTTTTTCATTTAATATGAAGAAGCTCCACCGAGTAACGCCAGAGACAGTGTATTATATCCATTCTCCACAACTCCGAAAACAACGGTGAGGGAGCTATGAGATGGTAGGAAATAAAACGACATCGTCAACAGCAAACATACACCAAAATCAGCGGGAACGCTCCTTTCTGCCTCTCAATACTGGACGTCAGATTTCCCAAAGCAAACCAGTACGTAAAAAATTAAGGAACCGTTTACGTCGAGAAGTAAAGGTACTTTCTCTAAGCAGAGATTCCTTTTATAAAATGATATAAATTTCTCACCAAATGCGGGGTTTATTTCGTATAATATGAGACAAAATATGGTTTCGGCTTAAACACACAGCATGAAGATACTTCATAGCGATAAAATCTTTTCCACTTCGATGCCTGCCTGCATCATCAAGTCTGAGGTTGTTGCTTTTGTAAACGTTACGAGAGGTTTCTGAAAAATATTACTTTGGAATGTCGCTTAAAATGACTTCTTACGATGAAACAAGAAAGTATGCAGTCGTGTGTTAATGCATGCCTCACGAACGTGAAAATTTGATTAGGAAGACCACATTCATACCAACACATCCTAAACCGCTGAGAATTTGACAGAATGGATACATGATATCATCATTCATGTCCTAAAAGTCGCATAAAAAGCCTGCGTTCGGCTATTTTTCATTCTTTTATAACGGACGAAACATTTGAAATGTGTCACTATAAACTATCGAGAGATAACACGATAAACTATACAATGCCACTAAGTTATGTCACAGTCAGAGGCAGACACAATGAAAATATCCCTCGATGGAAATGAAGAAAAAAAACACCCCACTTCCAATAACGTACGGTAGAAACCTCTCGGGCTCATGCGATGAGAGGTACCATTTGAAGTTGTTAACGGGAAAAATTTCTGAAGGAGTTTTTCCCTGTTAAGCTAACTGTACATATCCGACTTGATAAACTGAGTGGACAATCTAAAGTGATTTAGAGTGCAAGGGATCTGACTCATCGGAAGAGGATGCAGCGTTGTCGTGGCCAAATAAGCGACAGGATCCGTAAAATAGAGGCTCACTTCAAACAAATTGCATTTCGGCGAAACAAAGCGCTCCCAGCAAACGAAGGGGCCCGTAAGATCGAGCTCCAAATTGCGCGGTATGATACACAAATCAAGAACGTAACGTCAAATATAACGATACAGCAAAATATTCCATAAGAGTAAGCGGATATCCGCCACCACGGTAGCCAGATAGCTAAGGCCGCAGGTCCGAATCTTCATTCGCAGTTGGACAACTTTGGGACTTACAATCTTTCCTTATGATATAATTATTCTCCTAATTTAGCAAAGAATTTACTTAAAAACTACCGAGGTTTGTAAACAAGACTAGCAAACAATGAACATTTCCATAAATTCTAATTTTATCAATAGTCTCTAGGAATAAAACCGGTTCCATTTTCATAACCTCATTTTTAAATAAATTTGGACAAATGTTATAAAATTCTCCCACATGACTTAACCGAGAGAGAACAAACAACGTATTAAAACCGCAAGTTAGACAATGCAATTCAACCTGAGGTGTAGACCCCTTACAGTACACGTTCTCCACTACCAAGAGCACACTAAATTATCATCTTACCGAAGATAAACTACTCTTAGTTTACATAAACGGGAGAGAGACTTGAAAGAATCGAGGGACAACATATTCTCAGCGCACAATGTTAAGGTGGTCTACCGGTTAAAGTATGATTAAATGGAGGAAATTAACAATCCTTGAGATTTATACGGACGCAGAACTTGATATACCGCTGATATTAAAGAAATATACCGATGATATTAACTGAATATGTTTAATAAATACCGAAAGAATGAATTTTTTACCTTGGAGGTACTTATTTGTTTATAAGTTCCTTAGGATATTATATAATCGGGCGGTGAAAGGAAAACACCAAGAGTGCAGCTATCACAATGCAACCGTAGCTAGGAAATTTTTAAGCTGAGTTACTTATTCCGATGGCCAAAAATATATAGTGCATTACCTGAATTTATTGCTAATACAAAAAAATAAATGTAAATATTGTAGAAGTGTAAAAAAATGGTTATTTGCTATTGATAATTTATCAAATTTATTTTAACTATAAGCGAAATGGCATAGCTTACAGCAGAGTTAATAATCTTTGTTTGGTATGTTTTTTATCATTGATATGGAAATTTTTACTCAGCTAAATTCTCTATGCTTCTTCGTTTACCAGCAGAGATGTAATTTTACCAGCACAAATGCAATGTTATTGTTACTTATATTTCAACACATTCAAATTATTTTTGCAAATTAAGAACGAGTAGGTAACCCCAAAATGGAGTTTCTCCAAAGGGTTTCTCCAAAAGTTTCTTCTATATTCCATATATTTAGGATAAATGTCACTGTAAAATGTATATAATGTTGTGGAAATACTATACTGTTATTTCTTTCTTCTTCATCTCATCTTACGTCTTACTACTCTTCATCCCGTCTGTATGGCTTATTCTCATCCTAAACTCTCTCCGCTTACCCAACATCATTCCCCCATCACGGCGTTCAGCACCCGTTCGCCCTCAATAATTACTCTTCCAACCACTAACTCCATCTCATTATCTCCTCCAGAAGTTCCCTCCCCTCGCCCAACACGCCATGAACTTTCTAGTTTGCCTTCCTATCTACCCTCGGCACTTTCTCCATCCTTTTCCACGCCCACATCTCGAACGCCTGCAGACATCCACTCTCGAATTATTTTCTCAGACACCATGGTTCTACACCGCGAGTCAAAAAATCGGCGAATTCCTCAGTTTTCCCTCCGCGGTAAAAGAACCGAGACGCTAGCTGAGTGGAGGAAGGAAATTCTTTTCTCAGACACAACGGTTCTACACCGCGAGTCAAAAAATCGGCGAATTCCTCAGTTTCCCCTCCGCGGTAAAAGAACCGAGACGCGAGCTGAGTGGAGGAAGGATACGAGAGGCCTACCCCAACCGGGTTTCCTAATCACCGACGACGCAAAAGGGGAAGAAGATAATTGGGCGGGGGGGAGGGGCCTAGGGATGTGGGTAGAAGAGAGAGAGAGATAAAAAGAGGAAAGTGAGTGTTGAGGAGGACCCAGACGGCAATGGGGGAGGGAGAAGGCACGCCTGATCCGCGCCTCCGACGTCCGGAAGACTCTCCATCGGTCCCTATGCACATGTCTCACTAATGTTCCACCTCATCCCCTCCATCTAGTGCCATGCTGTCCAACCTTTGCAGATGAAAGAAAAACTTCTGGAATTTATCCACGGATAAATGCTTCATTGGACGGGTATATAGATGATTTAAATCATTACCAAGCCTGAGGATGAGGAAAAACGGAACCAGTCACACTGAATATAAGAGCGGTCAAACGAAAAAAGTCAGTTTCGATCCATATTTTAGTAACGTGCGAAAAACCTTTCCTCTGCACGTATTCCGTTTTGTCCAGGAGTGGAGTGAGTCTAGCGAGAGCGGTTTTCCACCAGAAAACGGTATTTAGGGTTTACTTTTTCACTTCAAGCCTCATTTCTGCAAAAATTACACTTTTCACTTTGACGCCACATTAATTATGCAGCATTCTTGCAATGAATGGCACCTTTATCAGACGAAAATTGCAAAGATTTCCTTATCCGTCAAAAATCAATTTCCCTCAATCAGTTCCGAGACAACATTTGACTACTCCAGAAGAGATGACCCAGGAAAAATCTGTTTAAAGAGTAAGGCTTTCTATGAAATTAAGTTAAAAAACACTATTACCTCATATGTTATATGTATACACTCAATAAATGAGCATAAATATAATAAATGATAAAATAAAAGTTTCATAACAACCAAGCAAACAGTCGATGACACCCAAATGGTATAATATTTTATGAAGCAGCAGTCTTATGTTAGGGTCAAATAGAAATGAATGAAGCTAGGATTGATTTTGTCGATTACATTTACCTCACCGAAGTTAAAAGGTTGTATGCCGGCTGTAAATTGCGGAGAATTTTTGACATAAGTGGGATATTTTATGAATCTTTTAAAAATTTATAATTGAATTTTATTGCCTTTGCCTCGTTAGCGAGAAAAGCTCTTTCAATTACAGCCCACATCGTGGTTATGTAAGAGCGAGAAAAGGTCCCCAATAAATCACGAAATGTGGTAATCTACCTTGATACTTGTGAACAAAAATTACAGACCCTGGCACATGATGATGATGATTATAGCAATATTCTTACGATTCATAAAAATCCTGACCAAAAACGAGAGGATAAACGTCAAACGGAGAGGGGAATATATATATATATATATATATATATATATACAAAAACAAAAATATTTTCCAATTCCGGGAGTATCTTGGAGAATCCGGGAAAAGTTGGCAGTCCTAACTCCACTGCCGCCCACGTAAAGGGTGGTGGAGTGAGAGAAAGAGAGAGAGAGTGAGAGAGAGATAGAGAGGGGGATGAATGGGGGAGCGTGATGACGCACGGGGGATGAGAGGGCGGTGGCCGCCACTTACGCACGACTCACGCCAAACCTCCCACTCCGAATTCCCAAAAACACACCCTCACCCAACTCCACCCCACACCCTCCCCTTCCCTGCCATCTCTCATCAAGCATCAACCGTCGCCGCCGCCCATTAAGAAGAAACCCTGCGCTGAAACCCTTCACCCCCGACTTCCCCCACTGACCCTCCTCCCACTTACCCCTCCCCCCCTACACACCCGCATTGGTTCAACTCGCGACGGAATGCCATCCCCACCCCGTGCCTTTGGGAATTACGTAGAACGTTCTCGCACCAGACGTGATCTATATTAGCCCCCGTCACTTGCTCTTCCCCCTACATCCGTTCGGAGTACGCCCGTCCGAAGCAGACTCGGCAAGTACGCAATTGATAAAATTCACGGACTCACAGGGGAATACAGTTGCGCGGGGGTAACACGATGACGCAGACATTTATACGAACAACACCCAGTAACCCCAGCAGTATACAACTTCAGGAAAAGCTATGTTCGCATTTTTCAGGCTGTAACTTGCAGAATTTCAGCACTGCGAAAATAGAATACTTTGCATCGTCACGCGAGTGTTTACATAATCGTCACCGCGGTTGCGGCTGTCAGGCGAAGGCATCGTTCTGAAGAAAACAAAAAAATCTTAGTTGAATTTGACTTCTCAGCGTCGAAACTATGGTGGACCGAATAATCACGTGAGGATACCATGTTGTTTTTGTTTCGCATCGCAAAATCTTAAAGAAAGCTTTAAAATGGAAGATGCTGGAGCTTGAAGGGTTCATTTTTAAGGAAGAAGTAGGTTTACCAAAATTAAGTCAGTCAGATTGATGGGTAGCAGCTGTACACCGATGATTACTTTGGATAACCCTGCGTATAATCGTCCATTATGAGTAAATGGCAAATCAGACTTTGAGAGTCGAAGAATTTGACATTTCCACTCCTCACCTACCCTACTGTTCATTTTTACTGCCACTAATCCTAAGTTTTTCGCACAAGTACAGAAATCTTTCTTAAACTACGTCACATTTTGCATTATACACTTATTATGTCAATAATCAATCACATTGGTTGCGGGTCATATTGAAAATACATATGAACAAGACATCAGTTTTTATTGACGTATGTATTGTATTCTTTTTTATTTGACAAATACCCCTCAACGGATACCATATTGTATACTCTATTTGTTAGTTCCTGTGGTTATATAGGGCTATATCATTGAGACAATGAGTAAACTGGAAGAAAATAATCCATCTCATGCGTTTCCCAGAAATAGAAGACACCTACCTCACATTACGCTTACCCCTCCGTTACGTAATTTTCTCCACGTTCATCTGCAAAGCTTGTGCGAGAGCTAACTTCCAGTCCATCACAGGAGGTGTAACGTTATGTGTTCTTTATCTACATCTTCGGTATAGCATTCTATATGTGGATGAGAAAATCCCAGTCTGTGATGACATACGATTGGCAAAGTATTACGAAACATTTTGCTCATAGCCGATTAGACCGAAATTCAACAAACTCAGCAGAATTATCGGGATTACAAGGGATACGGTAGAGATGAGTCTAAAATGTGACTTCGAGATATCATTGAGATATTGACTAAGACTTACATTGCGTTGAAAAAAAATTGCAGATTTTTGACAATTGCAGATTTTAAATTGCTAAAAGAGTACTGTAATGACGGAAGATGCCAGTCACATTATCAAGGTGAAATAAACTTTTGTCTTTTATTGAATCCCTAAAAAAGCCCAGCATTATCTTTGTACTTATGAAAAAGACTTTTATTGACAATTGAACTGAATTCTTTTTTATTTGAAAACATTATCCCACAATCGATACCGCCTCTCATACTCTATTTGCTAGTAACTGTGGTTAAATAGCTATGTAGCTATCTATTGTGATAATATATTAGCCAAGAGGATATGTTAAGGAAGAGTATAAATGGTAACTTCGAGATAAGACTGATATGAGTTGGCATTACTACGACATTAATATTTTGAATTTTATAATAGTTTAAAATATTTACAAGAGGACTAAATTGACTGGAGATGCCGGCCACATTATCACGGCGAAATAGAAATTTGCTATGCATTGAATCCCTACAAATTCCCCACAATATCTGAAGGAATTCTTCTCGGGTTCTCCACCCGGTCAGGCTCTCCAAGCTGGCCGACGTTTCGACGCCCGACTCGCGAATCGTCATTAGGGCGTTTGAGTTTCGCTTCGATATTTGGTCCGACTTTTACGCTGCTCTTGCTGGGTCAGGTACCAATGGAGGCAAGAAATCTGTGATCCAGTCACTTCGCTAAGTTTCCTCAAATGGAGAACCCAAGAGGAATTCCTACATAATGTACGCCGGGAAAGTGCTAGATCTTACCTATACATAACCTAACTCGGCAAATACTGAATATAATATACAAGTTTTCAGATTTAAAAAACATTCCCTCCGGCTATGAATAAAACTTACGCTTAACGAAGAAGTTTCGTGAAGAATGATTTCACGTCCAAAAGTTCCCTTATTTTTTTGGCGGTCAAACGCCATCGGCCCTTCATCGAAAAAAAACTCCGCCAGAGGCAGAGACGAGAAGTGGGCGAAAGGGTGCGCAGTGGTGAGGACGGGAATCGAAAGGGGGGGGGGAGAGGAAACTGCGCGTCGCTCAGGTGAAAAGGAATATTTGAGAGGGAGGGACAGCGTTGAAGGAGGCCGTGTAATAACGAACCCCTTCTTGGGAATGGACCATCCGCGAAGTGGAAGGGCGCCAGCGATCTGCACGAGAGAGGCGCTATTTTCGTCCGGTTGCGGCGAGTCGAGTGGACAAAGGTCAACAAAAGAGCATTCCAAACTGGCTCTCTCTCTCGCCTTCCCCCTACCTGCCTCTTTCACCCCTCCCCCCCTGTTCGCTTCCCCCGAAAAAAAAATAAAACCTCTGATTCCCTTTCTCCGGATGCAAAGTCTCCGAGATGAGACCCAAGAATCGCAGCCGGCCCGTCTGCCGCGGAAGTTCGCCGATGGAAAACGACAGTTAGAGAGAACATTCATAGGGGCTTATTTCTCGATGGCATTCGGAGTGGTGAGGGATGCATTGCTGGCTAGGATACGATTTAAGTTTCCGGTTTTTACCCTTTACAAAGGAGTGGGTACTTTAGTATGTTTGAAATGGACTAAATCTAATAGGGAACACTCAAAGAAAACCCTAGTTCTAGACTCATACGACGCAGGGTCATGGGGAATGCAGCTATGGGATGTGCATACCATGCATTCAGAACTATAGAACTGACCGTTAAGAAGGAATATCGACAAGAGGGTGCGTTAGGCCACGTTTGCACGTGAGTAATTAGCTTTTGCAAGATCGGCGATGGAAAACGACACTTGGAGCCTACATTCACGAGGCTCATTTCTCGATAACATTCGGAGTGGTGAGAGACGCATTACTGGGTAGGCTAACATTTTCGTTTCCGGTATTTCTGCTTTACAAACAAAAGGACACTTTGGTATGTCTGAAATGGACTAAACCTAATAGAGAATTTTGAAATAAAACCCTACTTCTTGACTCATAAGACGCAGGGTCGTGGGGAATACAGATACTGGATATGCATGGCATGCATTCCGACTATAACTGAGCGTTAAGAAGGAATATCGAAAACAGTGTGCATTAGGTCACGTATGCAGGTAAGTAATTAGATCATGCGGCGAGTTTGAGATGGATTCGTAATATGTATTTTAAATCGTCATCATGATGCAGGTCTCAGACTTAATTCGGCATTAAGCTGGCGCGATTGGGCGTATTTCTGGTATTACGCGTAGCATGAATTATCCATAATATAAGTGGCATTCACCTGTTGGTGAAGGAGATCAAAAGAACAAGCCGAACAAAGAATGTTACGACGTGACTTTCCTCAGAATGCACGTCCCTTCCCAGTCCGTTTCATGCTTACAAAAAGCATAATTTAGCATGTACTAATTCCCAAATTATACATGGATTACACACATAAAATATATTTAAATAGCCACCCTCATCCCAAACTAGTAAGATTCATTTCAATGGTATCTTCAACATGATGTGTAGCAGAATACATAGCCATTAAAATCTCCCTAAGGATTCTTGGGATGATAGACCGACCCTTCAATCGATATAAATAAAAAACTATAACTGAAATGAACACTAGGGCAGCATCTGACCCACTGGCGAAGAAAAACTGCCTTAGTCCAGGGATAAACAATGACTCGGCCATTTGAAGTAATGAGAATGCAGGTAATTCCACGATTATTTAATCCTATAAGAAAAAAGCGATTCAAAAACGATCACAAGCTTTTATGACTCACGGATGTTCGGGACCAGAATAAAAACTCGCTTCCATGCTTTGAATCCGATTCCCACGAGGAAACTTACAAGCGTTAAATATGATTCACAGCCGGTCTTTTATGAGGCAACGGTCTGGGGGATGTTATGACTCCCTCGCCCGTCTCGACAGCCCATTCCGACTGATAATTAAGAGGGCAGGCGGACTGGCATGAAGGGAGAACGGTCGAAAAGGGGCAAGGTCCCCGAAACCTCGATGGAATCTACATTAAATAGGCCGGAAGGTCTGAGATACCTCATGAGGGGAAAGTGGAGGCTGGCTGGTAATTTGAGGAGACGCAAGAGGTGATTTGTGCAAAGATGGATATGTGATTAACGCAATAAAGAAACAAATAAAACGACTAGTAAGGGAAGGGTTGAAAGAAACCCGGCGTATGAATTACAACTGCTCTTAAAGAATAGTAATAAATTTTAATTGTTGCGACCATATATGTGGACCCCAGAAGTCAAGGGGTCTAAGTGACATTTTTGAAAAAATAAGTTAGGTGTAGGAATGGAATGTGAAAATATAGATCTTTTAGGTGGTAAAGGGATCCAAGTGATTTTCTTGACAGGTGCTGCTATCTAGGGTAATGTCTCTTAACTACTTAGTGGGTTGTACCAAACATTTTCAACTTTGACTTAAGTTTTCTCCAAACAATAGTTTTGTTACTTAGATCCCTTGACTTCTGGGGTCCTCATATAACATATGTATATAACAGCAACATCATTAAATTGTGGACACTTAAATATTTCTCATAGTAAACGTTTCACCAAATGTTTGGCATCATCATGGCTTTGAGATCAGTAACACTGAAACATCGATAAAGTTAAGTTGATTCCCACAGTTAAAAGGATTAAAAATATGAAGTATTTCAAGAAAAGTATATTCAATAAAGTAAAATTGATGATACAAGAATTCAAAAAAAGTAAAGTGAATGTATCAATGTTACTGATCTGATGATGTCAGAAACTTTGGTGAAATGTTGGCCATGAGAAATATATTAGTGACCATAATTTAAGAATCTTGTTGTTATATACATAAATAATCGTGCCAAGGTGTCCACGATTCATGGTGTCTCATCGGCAGAGGTACCAAACCAACCCGATCCACAGGAAAGCGACGGGTTCCGCAAATTCGGGAACGGGCCCCTCGAGTGCACTTGTCCACCATCACTCTTAACCGGCCGGCAGTCGAGGCGCGGGGGAAGACGTCGGGGTCGGCAGAGAGGGGGAATGGGAAGGGGGGATTATGACACATTCATCGGGAGTTCGTCTTCCGCGAATAAATTATGATGACTCACGGAACACCCACGCCATTTCCAGATTCGCGAGCGGTGCGAGAGAAACTTTTGGCTCGACCTTTTAATTTCGAAAGCAAAAAAAACATACTGAAACACTTTACGAAATTAACCAATAAATGGAACCTTTGCGAAAGGGTCGTTATGAGAACGTTGCCCCCCAGATACTTGAGGCATTCGCTCTGCCACTCAAATATATAGTATATATCATACAGTGACAGGCTCAAATTTGTGGACTCCCCTGGAAGCAGTTGAAAAAATGTTATCCTTTCCGTGGATATATTTATGTGCAAGACGCATTTCCACGTGTATCACACCATTATCATCAGACACCATACAGGAATGTGTCACATCATAAACAATTACAGCATATTCACAGGAAAGGGTATGCTCTACCGGAAGTGGAAGTGAATAACACCAAACTCACTCTAGATTAAGCGATGCAGAATCGATACGAGTAGAAAAAATAAATATATTGTGAAAAATAAAAAATGCCTTGAACTTATAATTCCATTTAGCCACTAATAATATCGGAACTGATTTAAGTTTTACTTTGAGAAACAGACACTACATCTTTTCGAAATGTTCCAAATTCCATAAGTAGTCTCATAAATATCACATAAATTTACATGACATTTCGATGGCGTGCGAGACGAAAAGAGCCCTAAGATCTCTTTCGTTTTACTTCAGAGAATAAGAAGATAAATTGGAAAAAGAAGCCTCAAGAGTTTTTTAAATAGATCTTTAAGGGTTTTAAAGACCTCATAATTTTCCTCCTGAGGATTGTCACAAATAAAAGATAGATGTTACGGGACTAGGGTTAATCACTCCCGTTGCAGCTATTTTTTCCAGATCAAAGGTTAAAAAAATACTAGGGCTTCATATTTTTTCCAGTAACATGCTTCTAAGCTTCGCGACTAAATCCTTCCCCTAAAGACAAAAATACATCACAACTGGATATTCTTGAGCTAAAATCATTGAGGAAATTCAAAAGGACATGGGTACACATAGTCAAGAAATTGCCGATAATGAGCCATGAGTTTGCTACGACTAACAAAATTACCCTATCAATTTTAATTCGCTATTTCTCTGACGGTGATAAAATCATCAAATGTACAGAGCTTTCACCAATTTACACCCCATCAATAGTCTCGATTCCACAAAGGCAAGGGCAATGGAATAAAATATATACAATTCAACTTTTTACGACACCACTTATCAATACCGTACATTTATGGACAAGTCAAAATTTGATCCGATCACATATATGTTATTAAGTGCACACCTATCCCGGACAAATAATTGAAGCTGTGTCAGAAAGAGTCTGTTAAAATGGGAAGGACATGATTTAATGATGCATAGTAATGTTCGGAGAAATGCGACCGGGAGGGAAGATAAAGAAGTAGAGATCATTCAGTGGTACGGCAAAATAATACCAAGCAATCAACACACAACGACACGACGAAAAAAGAGCTACAAGAGACACTAATTTACCAAAAATTTACAGTAATATTACGATTTTAATATAGTTTACATCTAAAAAGTATCCATTAAGGTAGAATCTGATGAGGGATATATCAGCAAAGCATCTGATAGAAAATAATACTGAGTATCAGGCTCAGCATTTTCATCAATCATATCTTTCTCTCAGCGCACTTACGAACGTCTCGGGTCGTCAAAAACACTCGATCCTTGAAAAGGAAATATTTCGCTAACTAACATCATCTATCAAAAAATAAGCACTACATAAGCATTTACTTACTACATATGATTTACTTTCGATTTCATATCATGTAAATACCTGGCTGGAGATACAAATCAAACGTACACGCAACAGATTAGATACTTTGTCCGCATGTTTTCCAATTTAGCAAGAAAGAACGTTTCACAACGTCGCGCGTTTGATTTCATTCCAAAGAGGAGCTCCTCCATTGTTTCGAGGCAAAATTTCCCAGACAACTCAGACACAAGAATCGGGAGGTGCCGGAATTTTAAAAATAGTCGAGAGCGACTCCTCAAGACAGTCACACATCGCGACGCGGGAATATACTCGCGTCGCACTGCGCCCTCAGTCCTTCCACAAAAGTTTCACAACCGGCATCGAAACAGGAGGCATTTCTCCTGCAGCCCCCAACCTACACCCTCAAACCTACAACCAGCATCATCTCCAACCCTTTGTATGTGATGATATGACTTAGCGCGTAAATGTATCTTGAAATTACTAAGTCATCTTATCATTTACAATGTAAAGCACATTCCACCATGACAAACCAGAGGCAACAAAGTATCTCCGACCAACTCTTTACAGCCTCCTCTTGACAACAACGCTAGAACGCCCGCCACTAACGATATGCTAAAGTAACGAAGAAACAAACTCGATCGTGAGCCACAGAAATGTCAGGTCGGCAACGCTCATTCAGATGGATTCAATCTCCCTCGCTGGCACCTTTTTAATGCACTTGAAAATAAATTTTCCCGATTTTTCAAGCATTTCTCATTGGCTCTACAACTATGGAATACTCCAAGGTAAACCCCCTTACGCTCACGCTCCGCAGGCTATGACATAAAAAAATGTAAACTAGTAAAGAAATTATCTTCGGCCTTGCCGAAGCTTAATACTCTACACCACTTTCAATCACAATTTTGTAATAAAATAAAACGTGGTTTTGGTCCGATCCAACACATTATAGACATTGTAGACCCACGTAGTGGTGTAGGGTATACAAATCCTTAATATGTACCAATGCAGACTTAAATCGTATTAATGAAAACTATAAAACGCGGAAGAAGCGGAGAGAGTTAAATATAAGAAGTGTATAGGGAAAACTACAACAATTTAAGCGTCTTCAATTCAATATTAATAGTAATAACAACTGAGAGTAAATATTAAAGAGTAAGTAATATGATGATTTCAGTAAAAGATTCCTCCAAAATTATCCTGTGATTATAATTCTCCATCGTCCTTTCCGATATTTTCAGGTGAATGAAAAAAATGTTTCTTCTTAAACAACTGCAACACAATGGCAACATATTTTCACTTTCACTCAAAACAAGAGGATGGGATGGTCCCTTCAAAAGCAGAATATTTCGTGGAAAAACACGAATATTGCAAAAATTTATAGCAGAAATATATTTAACCATTGCATTAGGAGAAGTTTTTCGCATGCTGCTCTCTTCATCGTCCTTAAGCGAACAGATCTCTGGTATGACTTGCGGACAGCACGAATGTTGTCGTCACGCAGGACGAAAAGCGACAAAATATGGAAGGAATAACAATAATCACAAATTGATTTCATCTCGGTGACGTGCAAACCCTAAGCGAAAGATGACCATTTCGACATCGCCCAACACTCTTGCCATACCTTTAAAAATTTCCCCGATCCCTTGTGGGAGATGGGAGGGTGGAGAAAGGAGACACACAACGCCACTTGCTCGGCGCGGGGATTGGTGCCATCTGGCAACCCGCTTGGTTCCGGAGATGCACATTCACCAATCCCATCCCATCCCTCACACCCCCACTGCTCTTTCCCACTATCCGGTGCACCCTCCTTCCTTCTCCCTCCCCCCACCCACTCCCTCCCTTCGCTGCACCCCGGTGCACACTCTCATTGAGGAAAAGGGGATGCCACGGGAGCATGCGCGGGGGCCTTTCTTTAGCATTCTTCCCCCGAGCTACATCCCTCGGTTTCACACGTTCCCACCCCCCAGAAGAGACGCGATCAAAATCCTAAAGATTACACGGTGAAAATGGGGGGGAGGGGACGAGGGTGGAAGGCGACGGTTTGACGGAGGCCACGGAATGGTCGCTGGTCCACGGCGGTTCATATACATTACTGCCCTTACGTAAGTCGAGACGGGACTGACATCAATAAATTAAGGTAAACATGCGTTCGTTGCGCGTTTCTGAAAGTCGGTCTTCGTGGAGAGAGAATGAGCATTCTCCAAGTTATTGCTACAGGCGTTATTGCGTAGAACTGATCCACATAAATGACTTCTCAAGCCTGAGAATATACTGCATGTCGAAACCATAGTCGGAGAAAATGAAAAAAAGGTAGAAATACAGGAGATAAATACCTCGTTGTAAATATGACTTTATTTTACGCGTGGATTCGAAGACGAAAGTGCACGGTTCCCTGGATAGAGCGCAATAAAAATGAGGTGTCAAGATAAGAAAATGGGGCGAAAGAAAGCAGATGGAGGTAATTCGACTAAAATGAACTGAATCGAATAGAATGAATGAATTCGTGCCTTATTTTATGCATCAATCTCATCAAAATCAAAGTTCAATGGAATCTCAAATCTGCAAAAATGGCAAAAATGAAAACAATAGGATCAGTGAATCGTTGGTTCATGAAATATAACTTCGTTTTCGGGAGATGTTTTCGATATTTAAGATGAGAAAAGTGGCCGTAGCTGAGGAAACACGATGTCCTCAAGATCAGAATTACAAGTTTGGTACGGCATACAGTATAACATTCTCAACAGATCACCCAGACTCGTTGCCAGGACGAGTTCAAGCTGTCACTTGTACCACTTCAAAATTTGATAGAAATAGCGACGGCCCACGAATACCATAATTAGAGTTTAGATACAAAGTTGACGGTTTCCAAAGTTTCACGGTTGAGTGGTCACCCTGTTATTTCTTCCACGCAACACTACTCTTGGATGCATCTTCCAATCTAATTATATAAATGCATTACTCTGTGTTCTCCCTTGACACGGTGATTCTTCATGGGAGTATTGTAATCACTTAACACCATGAGAATGTAGTGACGAACAATGATATACGAGGAAAATGGATTGTAAACCGCATTTCCAAACGGATCTTCCGAGGACAGGAAGAAAATGGCTAATAAGGCGTATTTTCTTCATCCATCGTAAGAAGTTTCTACGTCGCAATGTTTCACGTCGCGCAGTGGACTACCGCTAAAACTAGGTAGCTTCAAATGATCGCTTGTTCAATGCTTTTGGATAAAACAAATTTTGGAAGAATATAAAATTTTGGAAAAATCTCTTTTTACAATGAGATGAACTTTATGCAACTACATAGAGACACGTTTAAGAAAAATATCACGAAACGACGGCGTCGTTTTTCCTCCTCCTCAAAGGAATGAGGGAGGTACCACCTCGTTCACAGATTAGTCTCCGTCACAAGAAAGTTCAAGGGGACGTTTTGTGAAGCGATTGGATCAAGAAAAAACTAACTAGAAAACGTTAACTAGTAAAAACTACAAACGGACAAAACTAGTCAATTTCCATCTGACATCTGACTCTTAAAACAGCGGCTCTGAAGCTAGTATTAAATATCTCTCCTTAATGAAGTTTCCGCGTTTTTTTGCTATTGTTTAAAAGAAATCATCACATTATTGTGAATGGAAGATCAAACCATAGATTCCGACGTTGGTGACACAAGAAAGAGGGGAAATCTTCTAATTTCTAAAATGAATCATTCAATGCCCCGAAAACGTCGACAGAGCTACGTATTCCCTTAACAGAAGCTAATAGGTAACTAATTATGTCACGAATAATAACAAACATTAAGTATTTATTTTTTATACTAGGTAATAACTTGTTTTCAAATGAATGGCATTGACCATTTGGAGAGCTATATATAAAATCTGAGACTGATGAATAAGAGACCATTTATAAAATTTGACACTGATGAAAATAACTTATAACATATCCATGCTGAAGCGGAAGTCAATCCCACCACAGAGTGAGTCGCAAACAGTTTAAAAAACGCCAACCGCTAGCCCACGCAGAAAATTGGTCCCGTAAATCGCAGTGGGCAGCACAAAGCCAGAGCCCAAAGTAGGACTCGAATCCGTGACTTTCAAGTTTCCCGTCTACCATCTGTTAGGCAGCCTTACCCGGAGTAAAGAGCAGAAGTCTCCACCCAAACAAGGAAGGAGAAACAGGTTGCTCACAAAGGATTCCAAGAATCCAGTCCCCTCTCCGCCGCCGATAAAGGAAATGCCAAAAATTCCCAGGATAAAAAAGGTTTCACAAAACCCGAAATGACGGGCGACAAAATGCTGAAAACTGGGAAGTAGGCCTATCCAGTTCCGATTCCATCAGAGCATATCACATCTCCTTCACTGTCTAATAAAAAAATAAACAAATATCAGACCGCATCCGGTCGATTTTTTCGGCGAAAAATGACACAGCAAGACTGCTAAGTACATGCGAATAGCATAATATAATATATAGCTTTAAGGGTAGTAATCAAAAGCTTTTAAGATATTTATTCCCAGAAAATGACCTCTGTATCTAGGTTAACTCACGAGAAACGTAAAAGTTGTGATAATTCGAATGCGGAGAAGATGATCGAGCAACTAGAGCTAGCAAGACCGTAATATGACGTAAATGCGTATTGCGTAAACAAACCCTTGTAGACATTTTTCATCAACTTGCCACAATCAATCTCTGCATGGGCGATAAAGGGGTTAGCAACATGAGTTTGCATGGCCTTAAAACTGATTGGAACCTTTGAGAAACGTTCTTCTAATACATTTCGATAGATGTGTTCGAAAAGTCGGCACATGATTCACTATTCTATGAGGAAAGCAAAACTTGTAGATTAGAGGCTTTCGAGATGAGGTGTTCAAGAAGGCTGGATAGGATTAGCTGGTAATAGAGAAAGAGAAACGAGGAGATACATAATACAGTGGAGGTGGAGGGAAGGCTGAACGGAGAAATTCGAAGGAGACAGAATGAATGGTTGGGAGGATGAAATGAGGGGCAATGGACATTTGAAGAGCGTAATAGAGGGGAGAATGTTGGACAGGAGGGGAAAAGGAATTAGGAGTGTAGGTGTTGTTTCGGACGCTGCGGTTGGGGTATGAGGTATGAAGAGATGAGAATACTGAGAGCTTACCATTCAACGATTTTAAATTAGTGCAGATCAGAACATATTAGCGCACACGAGCGATGGCAACCGACTGAAAGGAAAATTTTGTAGGTTCACAATAGTCAGCGCCGAATATTTTGCATACAGTTACAGAGATCGTCCAAAATATGCACTAAAAAACTTCAGATTTTCACCATAGAGTAATCTTAAACTTAAGCACACTTCAACAGTAACAAATATAATGACGCGCAAAAGCAAAACGTTTGATGACCTGCTAGTGAAAGACATTCTGTTGGTTGACAGGAACTACCAACGAATTTTTGTATATTGGGATCGGATTAGTGAAAAAAACTTAAAACTATCCACGTTTGACGCCTTTACTCACAATAAATACAAACAACAATCGTGGAGGCGATTACCGAATTTCTTTAATTGTTCAGAGCACATCAACTCTGCCTCCAGTCTGCTTTGAAGTGCACTGTCTACAGCTCGGGGTTTGAAACGAATAGAAACAAGTGAGATGTTGCGTCGTGAGGTGAGCAGCGCACCGGAGAGAATGGAATACTTCCCATGTAGTACATATGCTGAGATTCGCGACAGAACTAGATCAGGACGGAGCAAGAAATCTGGATGTTGAGAATCAGGTGGGAACAGTCCTTGAACCTACAACTGTGAGCGCACCTTGAATGAATGGTGCGCAAATACACTCTCTCACGCCTGGCCGGTTTCACAATGACGCACACACACCGAAACATACACACCGCTTCTACCTTCCCGGGGCAGCGCGTCGGCAAATTAATGGATTCATTTTCCTTGCGACACTTCGACCACGGACGGCAAGATTTACATGCACCGTGCCCGCACATCCACCCACTCCTCATCCCCTTCCTCCCACCCTCCCCCGCCCTCCTCCCACTCCCCCGACCTTGCTCTTCTTCCTCCTCCTCCTCTTCTCTTTCTCCCTCCCACTCCCTCGCTACACTCCGCCCTCCCCTTCAACACTTCTATTTCCATTTTGTTTTGGCAAACCTTCGGGAGACCCATAAATGCACTCCGGAAATAACTCCTCCCGCCGCCGCTGCTGCCGTCCTATTCCGCCCTCCCCCCTTCCATCCCTCTCTCCTCCCTCGCAAAACACCGCCCCCTCCATCTTTCCTTGCCCCCACACACCCTCGCCCCGCTCCCGGAACACCACGCGCGGGAGTTATTTAAAAATGCTGGACACCGCACGCGAAATTTTCACGCCAAAAGGAGGGGGAAGGGGAGGTATAGGTGGGGGGGGGGGGTAAAGAGTAGGGGGAACGGACGGGGCACATGACGGCGCCATGATGGGATGGACCTGCAAGTGGGGACAAATTGAGGTGTGCTCACGCAGTGATCCAGAGAAACTCGGTTCCTTCGCCGCCGTCAACTGAAAAGCTCCCGGGGGTCAGGTCGGTGCTGCAGCTAGAGTACCGGGGGTTTATTACACACCGAGATAATTATCGCTGGAAAAATATTAAGGTTGCTGTGAGTCATAACGTACACATTTCAATATTTTTCCCCGTTCGTGTACAAATACTAGGGCTACATTCCATTTAAATACATCTATTTCTCCAGTGTAAATAACCTTACAGGCAATGAAGGAAAGGATACGAGTTATATTTTACACTTTCATCTTTATAAAAGCAAATTACGACTTCTTTATAGAAGAGAGTTCGGTATCCGAAATTCAGGCAAATATCATATTAAGATAACTTTATTCCAATCTTCGACCAAGCATGAAAACTTGACATTTGCTAGCATGCCTACATTTAATACCACCGAAAGAATTATTTAGTATCCAGACAAAAATCTCTGATCGAATTACGGCGAAATACATATTCTGCGCCACAAAGCTGCCTCTTCAAATAGCATTGACATGTCAAAAATCGGAGAAAACTGGGAGGAGATTCTCTGACTTTCATCGAAGACTACCTTTACCAGGAGAATCCTTTAAAAAAAGAATATGCACGCAAAGTTTTAAGCATATCTGTACATGGACAAATATCGCCTATACGACCGCAATTCCATCGCATAGTTTCGTCGATCTGGTATTCTCAAGATGTAACGTCTTGCCCGCATGCGATAATTATTGACTCGAAAGTATCCAGCAGCAGTGTAGCAAAAGATACCTCCACGGTATAATACGAAAGTTTGCTATTTTCGCATGCGATAATTGTCACGAAACTATAAGAATCGAGAGCCTGAGTTCAAATTCAGACGGTGGCGGAGATTTTTCAGCGGATTCTGATCCCTATTTGGCAGTCACATGGAGAGCACGTTGGGGATAGTACTTCGTTCGTAGGATGGGACGTTAGACAGTGGTCGCATAGGCGACTTTTCGCTAACATCAGGCAAACACCGCGGCCAGGTTTTTCCCCAATTATCCTTCCCTATCTACCCTACAGGCCGGCACTTATTTTCGCGAATGATCTCATTTGGCGGTCGCCTCCCCAAAAAACAAACCGAGAATTGAATGGATGGGGTGACTAGAATGCTGACTTCCCATCCCAAGTGTCCACGGTCGAACACTAGTTTTGGCTGAGTATTTACTAGAGAACCCCGATTCGAGAGCTTATTATAAGATATTATTTCTTACCATGTCAACGTGATGACAGCTACACTAGCAGCAATGAAAAGAGACCAGTAGATATGGATATTACACTGAAGAGCGCGCAAGCATAAATGAGATCTTGCGTAAGTTGTTCAGAGGAATCGACGCCGAATATCACCGTAGGAGTAGCAAGGTGGGTCATATTGAAGTGTAGTCGATTGAAACTATCGAATAAATATGAGTAATAAGCTTCCAACATTCATAAAAAACCTAAAGGCTATCTACAGTTCTAATATTCCATCATTTGAGTCTCCAGAGCGCAATATATTGAAAAACTCAAGGAATCCATTCACTATTTATATATGAAATTATTTTTACGATGGCTAGTGGAAATTTTGATCAATCATGCAACCCACTCTAATACAGTAGAATTTTTAGTAGCATGTTTTAAATTATTTTGACGCAGTCTAAAGATGTCATGCACGCTCATGGCACTGGTAAAATTTTAAGTCCATGATAGTCACGAAAAAATATTCAGAGATGTCGAATCTTTTGAGTTTTTTATAAGTATAATTTTTTCTACGCAGCCTAATAAAAAAACCCTCAAACTTGGATAGAAATGGCGATAGTGACAAGAAAAAATTTCAAAATAACACCCACTTAGGAATTATGACGCATAGTGAATCAATAACTCACTATCAGTAAAACGGATCCATTCACTTAATTAATATGGGCTTACGTCATTTTCCTACAACGTGTGAAATAATACACCGTGTTACCTTAGAAAGTCAGTACGATGTATTATTCCACAGAAAATTATGCACTGTAAAAACCATGAGGACGCTTAAACTCTGACAAAAGGATATAGTTCTACTGAAGCATAATGCACAAAAATTGAACAGTTTTTTGGGCTTGAAAATCTTATCATATTTTCAATCGCTCGAAAGTTACTTTCACCCGCTTAATTGCAGATGAGAAATCAAGCCCTCGACGTCGGGGTTCTTTTGTTTTAACGAGGTTGAAATTTTTAAAAGGCGATTTAAAAATGTATAACTTGCTCCAGTCTGACCTGACCGCAACATGCACATTTAACGTTTGAGATAAGCATCAATTTTCCTCTCGGGACGGGAGAGACATTAAAACGCATTTCAACTCCAGAGCGACTTTCACTCGCACGTATTTGAGAAAAACGCCGCTATTTTAGATGCGGTTTAATTCTTTCCTCGAACACACAGAGGAAATGAAAGGTGGTGCACAACGATGAAATTATCTCAAATGCTACCCAACGAGTGTAACAACATTCTTGGGTTTCCATTCATGGGGCGAATGTAAGCTATCAGTGGAGCCTCATGGGAGTATAAGAACGGGCACCAGTGATTGACGCAAACATCTGAAGAAAAAAATTTGGAAATTTTCACCAGGAACCCATGAGACTGCCTCCGATCTGAATTTTTGGGCAGGGCTCGCGTTAAGCAAGTAAGGAGATACAAGGAGATGTAAGGCGCTTAATAAGGCCGTCGGAGATAACCAAGAAGCTACATGGGGATCGAGAGAGTTCGGAATGGCCACGCAAGTGAATTCAGGCTGCACGCGAAATGTGCATTAATCCTTCAATTTCGATCGTTCAACGATAGGAAGGTAAAAAAATCTCTCGCATGCCGAGTGCAACGAGAGAAAAATCAGCTTCGAGATCTCTTAGCTAAGTGTGCCAGTTATCGGCGAGCACAGTGTGCGGAGAGAACTATTCGAACAGAACAAGGTTAGCCAAGATGAGAGAAGGAAAGATGAGAATCAAATTCTTTGCCAGACATTGAAACAATTATCTAACCATAATCCTACGCCTTAAGATCGGTATAAGTTTACTATGCAAAAATCTTAAGCTCGCGTGCCAAAAGAGCCATAGAAGTACTCACAAGAAGAATATAGCTCAGGATATATAAATGTACGAAGACAATTGTAAAAAAATGTAAGAAAAAAGCGCAGGAATTTGGAGTTAGGACTACAAACTATTTAAAATAAAGATGTTAAATTCGCAAAACTGCGAGAAAATACATAAAAGTTCACGATTCGGCAAAGAGTCCGGCTTAGATCCAGCATGACAAATAGATGCCTTCATCCGCTTAGATGAGGGGATATTAACAGCTGGACTAGAATGGCAATCTTGATGCTAATGAATGAATGACGCAAATTGTCTCTTAGGAAGTGTGCCAACTTCCAGCTCCCAAAGTGAAAACTAAACACTCTGTGAATCGTAAGCGGTCTTGACAGATGAGTTACGGAAAATAAAAGTTGACATGATCAAATGCTGGGAGGGAAATAGCCTAGCGGACAAACTGAGGTTCACAAGCAGAGGGTAATTAAATAATACAAAAATCATCGGCAGGAAAAATTAATTCATACGAGAAATGAGGAAACACTTTGATTCGAACGCGTATTTTAGCAGAAATGCAATTGCGCCGACGGCGATCATTAACGCGTTACAGCCTAAACGCAGCCGCAGGATATTGCACAAGTGGGCACGAAAATTGAGCTGGTAATTGACTAGAATTAGAGGGGAGGGTGTGGGCGATAATGGCAGCTTAAATAAGCAGCTACATATTGGGCGAAGGAAACGCCTTCAGGTGACAGCCGCTCCTACACCCGGGAAGTATTTTACGGAGGAAATCTCCGAGCGGTAATTGGATCTGCGCAGAGTCTCTCCCGCGTCCTTCATCACACGGTTAGTGTAAAAAGTTATTAGCCAAAAATTACCCCGTAACTCTTAGTGACAACCCGCGAATAATCTACAGCCGATCTGACCAGGAGGTGTGAGTGGGTGCGAGAGGATATTAATTCAAAAATCCGCCGTCATATTCAGCGGCGACTTTCGGGGAACGAAGCTATTTCTGGAATCTTGGATCCAGTATCCATGCGAGACCCCTATGGATTCACTATTAACCCACTACTTTTCCTGGTAGCGAGATTTCGGATGAACCGAACGCGAAGAAAAAAGTAATGTAATTAAAATGGAAAGAATGCGTCACAGCTGAGTCCGAGGGCCAGGGCGCGGACTAATTATGCGCGGAAAATGGCGAACCTTGGGATTTGCCAAGACGCTCAAAGACCTGATGACCGTGTCGCAGCGGGTCGTTGAATAAAAGGCTCGCCCGCTTTAAAATTGCGACTCGAAGATTTCGCACGGGAAGTGATGTCATTGGAAAAAGGCAGCCGACACTTGCTAAGGACATTTCTCCCCCGCCCCCCTTGACCATGACGTGAAATAATGGATCAAGCCCTGTCGCAACAAGTAACACACCAGCCAGAACTCAAGAATATTTATCGCGCCGAGGGATTATATGATGGATCGCTTTCTTAATACCCCGACTACGGGAAGAGTTTTGAAAAAAAACATCTGCTGTTTTAATTAGTTACATCAAATGAAAACTTGATTGACGTAATATAAAAATGTGCTCTGAGCAAAGGATAAAAAATTAGTCTCAAAATAACTGCTCTGGATGCAATAATCTGCCTTGATTCACGTTTCACCGATTAATGCACGTTCGTTCGCATAAGCCATAACACGTTCGACAGGAGTAATTTTCAAGACATTTAACAGCCTCTCACTATTTTACGATTCATGGCCACCCGTTATGGAGTTCCCTTCTCTCTTTATTCTCAACAGAAATATAAGTTACAATCGCCCATTGCTCATGCCACCACGACTACAAATGAAACGAGAATTCTGTTGATCAACCGCGGCAACTTCTTCAGCTAAAAATTGAGTCGGAAATTTTCCTTCAGACGACCAATAATTCCAACCGGGCTTCAAATGCCTGCATAAAACATCCATAAATTACTGGAAAACAAACACATCGTGGGTAGGGGCTTCAAATCATTATAAACATGATGAGATAAAACTTAAAGAGAAATTAAGGGATGAAAGGAAACAGGTACGGTAGATTAAACTGTGATTCACTGACCTAGGCCACCAGAGACGAGAATGAGATGATAAAAAAACCTCAAGAAGAGTTAAGAGAGATAATTGTCATTCTCATAAATCTTCGAATATTCTAAGTTACAGAAACAGACAAAAGCACAACGAGGGAAATTGCGTACTCCGACTAAATACTCCAACCAATTATTGAGGTTACTAAATTCACGCATCCCATTTTATTGAGTTACTTCCTTTTTATGAGAAGGTACCCATACCCAGCGTTATATTTTCATGTGAAATAATGGGTTTTTATGCGTATTCGAGAGAAACATTTAGTCTCATATTTTTTCTGGCAAGATATTATTCATTACTGACAAATAATTAAACTGTGAAGACTTTAAAAAAATCCCATCTCGTTGCTAAGAAGTAAAAACAGATAGAGGAAATTAAAAATAAATTGAGAAATGTGATGGCGCAAGATATCTTCAGCCCCCCATTCCAACTTCCAAAAGAGAATACAAAATAAGTTTTTTTTTTAATTGTTCACGATGGAGGTAAAACTAACAGTTATTATTCATAGAGTAAGAGAGCCATGGCCACCAAAAGAAAAACTTAAAGCAACTGTCATTACATAAAAAGTAATCTATTCCGAAATTGTGGGGAAAGGGTCATGCATGCATACATCCTTGGGTCGTTCACCAATTATTATTCATCTTGGGGGAAAAAAGGGTGCTTTTGTATCACCTTACTTATAAATTTCCATATTATTCACACACGGAGGGGACGAATGTTGAAAACGTTTGCCGGAAGAAAAAGCAAAACACAAACAAAAGCCTCTTAAAAACCTCTCCGAACTGGAGGAAAGAGAGAGATAAAGACTGGATCGCTTAAAAAAAGAGAAGACTGCAAAACGTCGCTCTCGCCAAGGGTTGGCACGAATAAAGACGCCAAGAGAGACGCAGAAATAAAAGTAAAAATCAATTAATCCGGAGAAAACAGCAGGGGACCGAGGAAAAAAAACAACGGACTGGTGAAAATTGCATGTGAAAAAATAAAGCAGGAGAGGGCGATGAAAAGGACTCGGGGGATAAGGGTGGGGGAGACCTGGGATGGAGTCGTGCGTCACGGCCGGTGACTGAGAGCGCTAACTGTGCACCTTGACTCACGAAACTCCCCTTATCCACCCTCATATACCTTCACCACTGGCTCGCTGCCCCGCTCATTAACGCCCACCGTCCCGCGCAGTGAAGACAGCAAGAATAGGGCGGAGGGAACCGAATGAAAATAAACAATGCACGGGCAATGAATAATACGAAGGCTCGAAAAGAAAATTCGGGATTCCACGTGGATATACACCCAGCGGAAACATTTGCCGAACGAGTTCCGCATTCCGGTTACCTAATGCCCCATGCAAAACGGACTTTTAAAATAATATCGGCACCTACCTCGCAAAATATCTCAGAATAGATCATATGGGGAAGGATGTCCATGATGTGAACAGCAGTGTAACAACTAGGGTAGGGTATATTAATACAGCGAAAGGTGCCAAAATGTATTAAAAATGAGACGCATTGGGTGCCCTTAATTAACCCGTTCGGCCCTCCGATCCTCGGGTGTGGACATCCGGTTTAAGAGTTCCTGAGAACGTAGCCATTAGTAGTCGAATATTGCCCAGATGTCTTCATCTTTGGACATTTCTTCTTTTCAATTTCCCGGGAAGACGGTGCTGCACTCGATGGGACCGAAACGTATTACACCCACAAATGTTTTTTCAAAAATCAACGCGGCGGCGACAAAAGATTGATGGGTGGAAGTTGAACAAGCGATATTTCTGGTCCCCATTACCATACTTAGCTATGATTCGTGACTTAGTTGCAATATATCAATAAATCAGTGTACTCAAATGAGGACATCAGGTTTACCTAACTAGAGTAATTTGTTTTACAGCTGTCTGCTCATACAATTTTAGACCTACAATAGGAAAGTGATGTGGATACTCCGGGCGAATTATCAAGTAGCGAGAAATACAAGCCAAATGGTGACGAGGATATCGGTGAATATTCAAGGGAGGATGATGTACCAATAGCTGAACTGCTTTCGGCAAATTTAAAAAGAATCCCTTTGGAGAATAAAACATGGATCCTGACTATCAGATCCAGACTATCAGAATCAGACACAGAATTAAAATAGAATGGTTGAAATAAATTTGACAAATATTTTTAAATGTACATACAATAAATACCATTTCTTTCTTTGGAATTTGAGTGAAAAATTATTAAACTCATTTCTAAGAACACTTTGTGATAGATGTATCCATTTACTGAAAAAAAGAGGTTTTTCATATTAATCAGGTAACTAAACTACCCCTCCTGGCTAATCTTAATACTCCCAATGTCCACACGCGTGAGCATGCAATATTCCAACAGTTATACGAAACAATCTCACATATTATTTCAGTATGGCTTTAGTCGGCCATATTTTAGTAAGACATCCAAGAAAAAAATTATTTTTTTGAATCAAGTAATTTTCATGATCGAAGTTTAATACGGAACGAAAACTTGAGCAAAAATCCTCCATTTTGAGAGGAAAATAAGGATTTTTTTAGGATTTTAGAGACTTTATTTTATAATTAGAAAAAATTGTTGGAAAGGGAGGGTGGGTGCTAAAACTATTCCCCCCCAAATACTTAGTAGTAGGCCCGCTTAATATGAAAAAAAAACAAAATCCAACGGTGTATCATTTTTCAATTCCATTAGCAAGTATACCGGCTCCGGCTGGTGAAGTCCAACTGTCTGCCAACTCAAGGGTCGCGGGTTTAAATCCAGCCTTGGTAGAATTTTCATCCCTTAGGTAGGGGTGAGTGAGTTGGTCAGTTGTTACCAGTAAAACTGCCTAAGTAAAATGCCCTTGATGCTACCGTTTTCAGGGTATTGTGAAATACATGAACATAAAAGTAATCTTGGAAACCTTGAAGATGGCTAGCAGGCCTTAGGGCCGTTTTATACGGGGCACGTAATTGCACAATCTGATGTAAGCACGAATGTGCATTTCAAATTACCCTGTGTAATGCGGTGAACGGCAAAAATGCAAGCGAGAAAGCATGAACGCGAGTTGGCAAAATAGCCCTTGCTCTAATTCAATAATTACTGCAACCCACTATGAGAAAATCATGCTGTTTTAGATTCTGCAATGTCGGGCCCCGCGTAAAACGGGTTTGAGGGAGAAATTTCAAACTTTTTATTAAAGGCAAGGTATTTTTCGTGACTCCCGAAACAAAATATTTATAGGAACTGAGAATAACTCATAAAATCCCAGTAAAAGGATCTTTTAAAGGTTTATTAAATTCCAGCATACAATAAAACAGTTAGTTAATTATTGGAAAATACCTTTTTCTGTTTATTTTACAAGAAAAAGAGTGGATGCGGCAAAAAATCGGCGAAAACAGAAGTGATTTATAGTAGTCCTTCATGAGAAGATAAAAAGAATGAAAAAAGTGACCGCAATGTTTATGCTCTGATTACCGTTTGGAATTAGTAAAATCTTTATTCGTATTGATAATATCACACATAGCTATTGACGCTTTCCAATTACCTTACGCAGATAAACGCACATACAATTCGACTAAGGAACGCTGAAGAGCTAGAAGAAGTATGGCGGGACGATATTCGACTTTCATGAAAAAGTTGTCTAGCTCATCTCATTAACGATAAAAATCAAAACTAAAATTTAATTTTTCAAAAAATGATCAAAACAATTATAGATTGAGCCACTCTTGTTTCTTTTCACCATATCTTTCCCCCCCATCTTAAGGTTCGTCCGCTAGACGAATATGCTTTTGCAGACGAACTACATTGAAATTGGTTTCAATACCCTTTTCGCAGATGACGTCACATCATAAGAACACGCTCTTCACCCAACAGATTTAAACAGTTTGGCGCAGATACATCATTGGAAAGCACCAAATGTTACATGAAGTCCACTTTGAAGTGTAAGCCAGGCTATGGTAACCCTTACATAGGTATTGTGAACAAAAATGGGTCTCTCAAACCAGAAAAAAATCCTATCGTAAATCCGTTTTGATAGTCGTCACATAATTTCTAACAGTGTTCAGGATGACATTACGGTTGGGCGGGCGCCTTCCTTCGGGAGCGTCGTCTTCAAATCGATCTTCGGGCGTCCAGGCACCGCCTATTTTTGGGACGTTGACCAACGGAAATCTCCTCGCGTCCCTACCTTAGGTGTTCCTCCTATTATTAGAGTCTTACATTAACTCAGCCGCTCGTGTGTCTGTGTCGGGTCGTTCGCCGTGGTTGGCGACGCAATCGCGCGGATTTTCATCCCCCATGACAACTAACCCCCCCCTCGAGATTGTTCCCGTTGACCTCATCCCTCTCGATTCGGTGGTGCGTCATTTTCGGCCGCCGATGTCGCTTTCCTCGACATCAACCCCCTCCTGCACCGCCCACTCAAGCTGAACACATGTGCATTAATCTTTAATCTATTCTATCTATCTATTAATCTTATACAATAAGTACAATAATAAATATACAATTCGATGCTTTCGGGCTTCACAATGTGAAAATCCATTGTAACTGTACCAGATGGTACAGTGGCATTGGATTTCTAATGAAGTGCTTAATGATGACGCCGTTGCGTTGAGTCATATTATAACATAATTACACCCTGGTGGAAAAATGCTTTGTATTTACTAAAGTACAAGTCCTTTGTGCCTATTGATGGCGATCTAAGGCCCCGAAAGATGTTTTATAATTGTAAAAATTAAGTCTGAAGTACTACCCAGGTAACTTATCATTCCCATGAGAGATATTACGATTTAATTCTAGCACAACGGCCATCGACCGTGAAAAATCCCTATGAATTGATTTTGAACTGGAAAAAGATTCATGCTGAACGAGAGGGAGAAATGGCAGGGTTAGTTGAGATACCAGAATCTTTTAAGTCTCGGCCCTTGACACTGGAGTAGTATTTTTTAACACTTGCACCATTAGTATTCATCATTTCATATGGTTTTGTTGGCGAATAAGCACTTGGTGGCGGCCAAATCTCTGATGAACTCCAAAAGAAAACTCAAGAAAGTTGTTAATTTAAAATTATCCATTACCAACGCCTAACGGCCCTAAGACTATATGAGTTGGTTCATTGCCAACTCCATGAGAATCAAGTTCAAAGGAGAATACTTCTCGAGTCAAATAATAAGAAAATACTTCTTTAATAAATCTTTCATCGCCGTTGTTTGAGCTCAGGTATAGGGCGAGGGAAGAAAGTACCTACCATTTTTTAAATCAACTTTCTACAGAGAAACAATCCCCAAGTAAAAGATTCTCGTAATTCAAGTAGCAATGTATAACTCAGGAAAGGTAATGCATAGTTTTCTACTATCAATAGCAGAGTAAAATTCCTGATTTTAAATTTCTAGCTAGACATTGTCCTTTGTAACTAATAGTTGGCGGTTGTCTATGATAACACCTCTACAGTTGGTATTTATTTTCCCTTACCCGCAGAAGGTGGTCAGATACATATTAGCCAACGCGCCTATTAGTCTTTTAGTTACTGATACCTCCGAATGTGCGAACTCACCAATCAAAAGTCCCAAAAGATATTTCTTAAGATTTATCTCTTCCAATATTCTATTGCCACATTAATTCCACGCTATCATTTCCCAAGATTCAATTAGATTCCATAGCATATTTCTTTTCAGCAGAATACTGTGTTCTCCTTTCTAGTACACTTTACAGTTCACACAAAAAGATGAAGCCTCAAGAGCCTATGGCTGATGAAGATTGGTTCAGGTATCTCTACTTTCATATAAAACCTACCGTTTACCGAACCGTTAGATCACCACAAAAAAATAATATTTCCTTCATTTTCTCAAGAATTTATGCAGGGTATTAGCTATCAACTCCCTCTTCAAAAACACCAACTTAACATTGCAAATATAGTTCTCACCCTGTTTAACGAATCCATGTTACTATAAGAAATAGCTACAATACATTTTATGATAGAATTTCCCATTTTATCCCAACAGAACTTCATAGCTCTGCTTTTCACTTCCAATTTTCAAGAATCTCTTTTTCTCTCGTTTGCTTGCGATTCATCTTCCATCATCAGACATCGCCATTTGATTCTATAGATTGCTTCAATCATTAGTCCAACTAGTAAACTGATATAATCGTCTACGCCTTGCTTAATGAGAGAAAGTGAACGCTTGATTAAGTACATCCTGTAGACTTGATCGCATAATTCGTTCCAACAAAGACTAAGATGATGCTCTATCGGTAGCTGCAGGAAAGATTAATGGGCATAATAATCCATCACGAAACGCTCCGATCAATCAAGGGATAGCCGATCGACGACAGTCATAGGTGGAGCTGAGAGTTAATCAGCTTTCGTGCCCTAATCAGCTTCACAGCCTGCATTTAATTCCGCCTCAATACCTTAAGCTTTGCCTTGAAGAGAGCAAAAAAGCCTTAGGGAAAAAGAAAAGACAAAGAAAAGCGCTAGAAGACCGACTAGCATGAAATAAAGGATGACGTGCGTGTCACCCCAGCAACGACAGCGGTAGAGCAATACTCTCATAAAGCGGCCTTTCACGCACTCGCTCAGGCCAAGGGATCCGTTTTGACAGCGGCTCATTTGTCCCGATGCTACGAGACGAGAGGGAACGCGACGTGACACGGGAGCGGGAAACGTCACGCCCCACCCATTTCCCTTCCCCTACCGTCAATCACCCCGCCGTGCACATAAGTCACGGCCCACGCGTCAAAACGGGAAAGGGGGAGGAAGGGGACAGGGCTCGGGCGGCAATCACAATGCTCTATGACTTATTTACGGAGTCGGCCACCGCCTCTCTGCCTCTCCGAGCGATCTCACGGAGATATGTACCTCTCGCGAAGAGGGGACCGGCTTCGGGCTCCCGAAGCGCGTGCACTGTTTACACCTGCGTGGGTCCGTGCGTGCTTTGAGTTTGCGAGACCCCGCTCACCCGCCTCAAACGTGCATCGCAAATCACGTTCCCGGACTCAGTCTCGACTTCAAAGGGAGTTTAAGCCAACGCCGTAAAATCCTGCGAGAGGCGTAATTACCACTCTCTCTCGCGGTAGCTAAGCGAAACGCCTACCTAACAGTTTGACGGGCGGTGATTACCCTTTAGTACACACCACCTTCAGTTTACCTCCGACAAGGTTCGGGTTCCTGCGAGAAGTTTTCCGAAAAGGTACGCTACTTAAGTTGAGCTTCCACAAGAAACTATGATTACGGCACTTACGGAGCAATTCACGTCTCACAGTTAATGGCAAGATTTTCGAATGAATCTCCACACAAGACACAGACCACCAAAAACTAGCAATTATATACATTAGAAGAGTAAAGGGATCAGGAGAGGAGAAATTTGAAGAAGGCAGACAAAAGTTCTTGAAGCATGTAATACGATGAGATCTTGAAAGAGAAGAGGAGAGTGCGGAACAAGCGAGATTCAGGGAAGCTTTGGGCAGCAGATATTACCTAAGAGATAAGGTACGCCTCTACATTAGGCAGAAAGAGTGCTCAGCGAAGGGAGACAGGAAATGGGGAGTAATCGAAGATACTATCTGCATTTAATAACTTAGACAACAACTCTCATTGCACAATGCCAATTCGGATAGCCTTCTAGCAAACAATGTACAGCGGTTACCTAAACTAGGCAACAAAAAAACAACATTAATTGCTACATGTAAAAAAATAAACAGTTCCTAATAAAGGTAAGAAATCTCTTGGCCCGAAAAGCCACTGTATAACATTCCTTTCCCTATCGGCTTTCTCCTCGCCAGCATCCTATCTCATTAGGATTCTTTAAGGGTCCGCCAATTCCCGCGCCCGCAAGATCGTAAATTTCGGCTTGGTCCACGGAAATAGTCGGGAGCAAACGAGGGTCGCGATACGAGGAACTCCACGCGGAGACTGGGGGCTCCACACTAACGAGCTTGCATGAAGAAGTAAACCAATAAGGAAAGAGAGGTTGGAGGGCACGATCTCTCCCCTTCTCACCCTCTCCCTCCCCCCCTTTAACACACCAAGTCATTAATTTGAAAACGAACGTACATTGCGATCGCAGGGATGTCGACGAACACCACGAGTCGGATAATTTCTAAGGAGGTGAGTGTGAGAAGGTCGATACGTTTGGCATGCTTAATTTGTAACTGCATGCTAACGGTGGTTGTAGCACTGATCACGAGTCATTGAGTGCACCTTTTAATAACACTTCAAGTAGGTCGAAAAACAATTCTTGGGTCACACTTCATCTAAGAACATCTGCAAAAATGTAGCGAGAAACGTCCACTTAAAGACATTTGAGAAATAAACCCATGGCCATATCAAACCTATTACAATACGCTCTGCCAAAAATCTGAAGCGTTTAAGTTTTTTAAGACGAAAAACAGTAAAAATAAAAAAATTATTACTATACGCATAACTATAAATGTTTTATTTTACCAAATTATAAGATAAAATTACAGCTTCGGTCAAGCCGTACAATTGCGCTTTCAAGTTTTAATAGGGCAGACGTTTTTACTACAACATTTCGCTAACCTAATTCGAAATGTCACAGCCCACCGAGGGCGATACTGGACTTCTGAGAGGACAGCGCCCTCATCATCAAATCACAGTGTATTGGCTGTGACTGCATATAATTTCGTACATTTAGCTCTTAGTCTTCAAACTCTTTAATATGTCCCAGAAACAAAAGCGACACTGGTCAGGTTTGTCACGTGCTCCGTTTGAAACTGATCACCGCGTAAACAACAGCGGCACCACCGCCGCAAATAAGCTTTCACATTCGGTGAAATGTAGAGCCACTACAATATAGCCACAGTTCTGCGAAACGACAAACAATGACCATGATACTAATAATACGAGATACTACGTTTCCGTGGATAAAATGCGTCCATTGTGCGCAATACGTCATCCAGGTGACACAAGGAGCATACGGCTCGAGCATTAGCACAGGAATAATGGATTGGAGCAGCGATAGTTGAGTTTTCAGCAGCGATAGAATGTATTCAAGTGGATATTTGCAGCCTTAGGTACTGATACATGGCATACTTGATCGATTTAAATTAATAAATGTGTAGTTTGAGAATATATTCTCGTTTACATTGGAAATAACCACAGCAAAAATTTTATCAGAAATTAAAGTTGAAATTCTAACCATTTTTAACATTAAAATTGTCTTTTTCCGGGAAACCTGGACCCGCTTCGCCCTTGTGAGTGTATTAATTGGATACTTAAAACATTTATTTTCCTTTCGAATTACGTTTCCATGAATGATACCACAGGAGTATCGGATACGCACACATGGCACTACTTACCTATCTAGCGCTTTATGTAATCCAAACTATGTCACAGCTTTCGGCCCAAACGATTTGCAACGACCTATCTGGTATTAGTAGTGCCACTACAACGACGAAACTAGTGAATTATACCACCGTGGGAGAGACGTTTCTCAATTCCAAAATAATCCACACCAATCATAAATGAGCTGCGTCTAACCCAATGAGAGAAGAGGAAAAAGAACGAGGCGAACGCTCAACAAACTATGAGGCAAATGGCCTTTTGGCCTCCCGGGAAAGACGAAGCTTTGAGGGGGAAGGAGAGGGAACGTGACACGAGCGGATATCGGAGAATCCCCGAACTTCTTAATTTATGCCGCGGTCCGCCAAGCATCTCACCCTTTCCCTCCTCTCTCCCTCCCTCCCTCACAAATCCATGCCATTCTGACCGTGGATCCCCCCAATTCCCCCTCGCCTTCCCTTTCCCATTCGGCCCTTATGCCTTTTCGTGTCGACCATCAGCGCCCGACCTCCTTCAAAGTCATTCACACGCGCGCGCACACACTCTCTCCCGGGCCATTTATTTTCGATCGGAAAGACGGCTTCCTGTTTAAAAAGGAGCGACCGCGCGGAAAGGAATTATTCCGAGTGAGCGAGAGGTGATGTTGATTCGAGGGCGGAGGCGGAAATAAGGAGGGAGAGATTGAAAAACACAGACGATGGGGAAGGAGTGACCCAACCAACAATGATGGAATCCGTCACAAGCGAAAGATTGCGGTGCGTTAATTATGGAGCCACGTTCGCGGAACCCATGACTGACGGCCGATTGCAAGAGCATTTAGTTGTGGAACCAATAGTTATGAGATCCATGAAGTTATGGACCTCATAAAAATATTGTTATAAGTTACAATAAGTTAGATAATTTATTTACCAATAGTTAATAGCTTCGAATATTTGATCTAATATTCCCCCACCGGACAAAATTTATGAAAGTTAAGCTGATGAATAACTGCCAATGCACATAATAATTGTTCAGTAACGGTAAAGACACTGGTCAATTGTCTAAAAACAACTATTTTATCAAGAAATTAAGTCTCCAAGCGGTTCATTGCGCATCCGCCATCTTGGCTACTTATGGAACTCATAACTCCACCCCAAAAGTTATGAGGCCAAAAAATGTATTGAATGTTTCTGCGACACTTACTGAATAGTTGCCATGGGTTATGGGCCCCATAAATGTATAGAATACACATGTGTCATTCCTGAAACTGGCCATAAGTGTCTTTGACATATCATACCGCTAATAACAACACATTTTGCATGCATTATAAACTACATTATTCCTAATAAGGTAGTTCAAGAATGATTAAAACCTAAATTTTTATACAACATAATGTATTACACAACATGCTTTCAACAACTAAATTCCATTCTCAAGAATTTAATTATCACCCGGAAAATGAGAATGAAATTATGAACTGTAACATATTACGGCGTAAAAAACCGTAATAAGGCTACAAAAGTTCATGATTAATGCATAGAATTTTTCTCGGATCAGCGGTAATGCATGAGAAACTTTGAAAAGTTTCAAACTTTTCCAACAATGAATATTTCAAACAATTAATATTTGTTAGTTGTCCACGGCTTTAAGAGGTCACTATCATTTCCAAATCACGATCCCGATTCCATCACTGGGCGGTAAATTAATATTCAGTGTGAATATTGCATTCCTTATACCGCACTATTATTAATAATAAAGATCGCCAAGGTGGTGAGCTTAACGATGTTGCATAGCTGAAGCGAAGAAATAGTGACGTAGCCATGTTGTGTTACTGAATAATTACTACCTATGATTGCTCAGCACCTCATCGACTCTCGACTACTCCTCTCGATGCATTTTCCGACCTCTTCCATATTTCATGACTTAAGTTACCTCCTCCCTTATACTATCGCAACCATACGGCTTTCTCTATCCTTTTTCTTAGCCGACATTTCAGCATCATTATCCAAACCAAGATCATACTTGACTTCATTTTATTTCAAACTTTCAACAGATTGATAAGATGAATACGGTTTAAATCATCATTTTTATGGAAGAGAAACGTAGGTATGAGACATAGGAGTTGAAAATGATCGCGATGGGAGATGAAGATTCAGTAATAAAGTACATCAACGAAGCCTTGGAATAATTAGCTAAGTCCCTTGGGCCTAAGGCCTTCAGAACATTTTATAAGCGATGAGATTAATTTACGAATAAATGTATCTGTAACACAAAAAGTATTTTAAAATACAACGGATAAGGGGGTTGATTATAAAAACTACTGCATTCTCTTCTTCTGTCCCCAGAGTTCAAGTGTGCAATCACGGTTCTCTCTAAAGCAATAGCCAGGGCATTTGCTATTTTTTCCTTGAGATCATAAGATATAAATCGTGATCATCGTTCTTTATATTCTGTCGGATGCTTCAACCAATAGCTCTACATCTACATACTACCCTCCGAGCCGCCGCATGGGCGTGTGGTGGGGGTGTTAGGTGACCAGCCGAGTTAAGATGTAAGGTTTTGGGAGGTGAAATGGTGACATGTATTACAAGAGTGTATTTAGTGGAGCTCAGTTTTTATTGTGATCGCTTATTGTGTGCGAAAAGAACGAGTTTTTTTACCTATCTGATCGGCAATGTATCTCTTATTTTATCGCTTCTGTCAGACCTAGAGATGTAGTAAGGCGTCATGATTTTATTCCGTGTCCCGCTCTGAAACACACCAGTTCTGAATTTCCCAAGCAAGCTAAGCCTAGCATGTACGCTCCGAGTATCTAGGGGTTCCCACCTAAAATCCTGTATAAGTTGTGAAATACTATAGGTATGTTCGCTCGTCGCAGTTTTTAATTAAGCGTGTAGCTTTTCTTTGCATTTCATTAAGTTTTTGACTAAATCTTAACGACAGGGTCCCAAATGATCGCGGCGTATTCGAGGCGTGGCCTAACCAGAGCGAAGCATCTTCTCTCTTTTATATAGTTTTGCAGTTATAGTAGATATAGTGAGTTCTGAGGACAATCAAAGTGAACCACAGCCACAACATGAAAAAAAAGAACCGTGATATCAACCCCAGATTTCGGGACGCTGAAGAGTCAAAGACAGTGTGTACAAAAGAAGATCTCGAACGGGTACTCACCAGTTCCTGTATCCGGGCGATGGTCCTCCGGGGGCAGCAGCGCTGGACGAGGCGCCCGCGGCTCCGGCTGCAGAGGACGACGAGGACGCGTTGCTGGCGGATCCTCCGGGGCCGTTGGCTGCGGCCGCCGCGGCAGCCGCCTCCGCCTCCCGCTGCTTCTTGCTCAGCAAGAATCCCTAAGCGACGGGCGGGGATAAACAATTAGTATTAAACACACGTGGAAGCATTTTGATTGGCAACAATCGCAAATAACGACGTAAT
Organism: Ceriagrion tenellum; assembly: GCA_963169105.1. NCBI lineage: Eukaryota > Metazoa > Arthropoda > Insecta > Odonata > Coenagrionidae > Ceriagrion > Ceriagrion tenellum. The sequence goes on from OY720634.1 coordinate 44,055,715, forward strand.
AACAGCTCGATGTGAAATGTTAACACAATGAATTCATTTTATCTTGAAAACTGCTACGGTTGTCGTAAGTCAAAGATAAAAAGAGTGAATATAATACATACTGAGTTTTTTGTAACGTCCTTACGATTATTGAAAACTTTCAGAAGGACAAGTGACGACGGAGGTTACACCAAACTCATTTTCAAGTACAGATAACGAGATATTTTCAATTTATTTAAATAGTGTGATGGTTAAGAGCTGAAAAAAACCTCATCCTGAAAGTGAGGAATGCAGATGCGACAGAAAATTGTACGTAGCGAAAGCATCAGGCGATTAAATCCTTAACGGAATAAAGTTTAACGAGTACAATTTTCTTCTTCGCGTTTATTTTGTAAGTTTCATTAAATATTTTACTTAAACGAAATTAAAATTTTTCGGAAACAAAAATATCATCTCTCAAGATAATACCGGTAATACTCAATAAAATCAGCATAAAATTTAAGCTAGACCTTTGGACCAAAATATTTAGGCATTTCAAGCAATTGGTAATTAATCCAATTGCTCATACTATATAACTTAAGCCAGGAATCATTCGTCATTCATACACGCAGCATGAGAATTTACATAACTATTGCTTCTACCCACGCGTAAGCGAAGTGAAGACCTTGAAAAATTACCCAAAAATAACTACTTATGCCTCCCACCTGCGCTGATCTAAACCGTAAGAGGAACTTGGTTTTCCCACAAAATACGATAAGGAAAAAAATTAGTTCTCACCGCCCAACAGAAAGGAAATGACGAAAAACGGACAACATGTATCCCTCACAAATGAAACATTTCTTGAAACTTTCAGGGAAAAGATATAACTCATAACAGTATTCCTTCAATCACGATAATTAAATTAGGCGATTTCATCACGTTTGGTTTTTACTGAATTTTTCACGTAAGTTCAGATGGGGTGTTAATAGTAGAGTGGGGCATACTGCTAAAGAGTGAAAAGTAAGATGAGGAGGCAAGAGTAGGAGAAGATGGGGCCAAAAAAAAAATAAATCAGAAAAATTTGAATCGGGAATATTCCCAGACATTAAGTATGGAATTGATAGAATGAAATCTACCACAAGCAGCGAAAATTACGCGCAGAATCTTTCGAATGCGTTTTGCGAGAACACTGGGGTTAGAAAAAATTAATACCAATGGCAACATTTCGTTTCTTTCAAACACGATCTACACCGCTGGTCATTTCTTTTCAACCCATCGATAACAATTTGGACCGGAGTGGTCTCGACGCGTCAATTACACGCGCCACATTGGAAAAATAAAGCAAATAGCCTCGCCCTAATTTGGAGGAATGGCATCCCCATATTGTGCCACAGTCGCATCTCGACAACCCCTCTCCACCTCCCCGTCCTCCTCCTCCCACACCATTGGAGTACATTACTCCGGTCACCCACACAAGCACCAGTAGGTCGACTACTTGTTGCAGATGGAGGGAAGGTGCAAGTAATGGGCGGGCCAGGGAATGGTGGGCACGTATGTGTGTGCCTGCGCTGAGGGAAAGCGAACGTGTGAGGGAGAGGGGTTGTGTGAGAGACAGAGTGAATTGGAGTTTTCCTGTTTGTTTACGCGCGAGCTCTCGGGCAGCTGAACCGTAGGGGCGCGGTTGTGGGTGGGGAAGTTGGGGGGGGGGAGAGAGAGGTAGGGGGGAAGAGCGTGGAGGGGATAGGGGCGGGTGGGGTGGGGTAAGCGGCGACGTCAGCGGGGGGGAAATGACTCGATCAACGCCCACACCGTGTCCTGACACCCAAAACATTCCCAGCTGCACGCCCGCCGTGTCACTTGCACTTTTGACCGCCCGCTTAATCACCGCTCTCGCCGCCTCCCAAGTTCGGGGATAACACCGCAAGTAGACATCGCGGTAACCGGCTCGTGGAAAAGGATCCAGTTCAGAAAAAAAACTTGCCAATACTCTCGTTGAGACTCGCGAAATGTAGTTTCTTTCTATGATTTTTCCTGAGATAATCAGCAGAAACCTCATCGTATCGATAACACGGAAAACGAGTTAGAATTACATAAGGGCGTGATTTTCGTTCTATGTAACTGCTTCAAAAAAGCTAGTTTTTACATCCACGAAAAAAATCAATACAACCCCTTCTGTTGTCATTTTAAGTCATTAGTTTGTATACCTAGTTATTACTCACTGAAACTGAAATTTGCGGCACTAAGTAGAGTGTTTCGCAAAATATTGGCATTAATTTTGACATCTCATGAATATCGCTGTATGAATGGTCCCAAAATGCTAGAAATGTGTCAATTAGTTGCCTCTTGAAAAAAGTAACGTCCATGTGAGCATAGTTCACTATCAATTTATGAAAACGCACTCTCACAATAGGAGCACATCCCTTATTATGATACTAATTGAAACGATACTTCCCGAAGACGAACTACGCCAAACGGAAATAGTTTCCACAGTGGAAATGAGCAGGACATAATATGTAATTGAAAAAAAAACGTTTTAAAAGGACAAATAAAAAGGGTTTTTTAAATCTCCATCAGATGGAAAGATATTATGTCCATCATGGATTCCACCAAGTGAAGCCCGAAACGCTTTCATTTGTGAACAATGTGCAAATTTTTCCACAAATATACTTTAAATTACCACATTTGTCCTGCCTTAGGAGCAGACAGCAGAGCCATTTGCATGGAACTACCACATTTGGACTTAAATTACAGCAGTTTTTCACTCATTACTTTAAAAAATAGGCGGCAAGAAGCCTAGATTTTATTTTTATTCAATTTTCCAGTATTTTTTGCCTCTGATAAGCAGTTTTAATTAAAACCTTGAATATTCTTTCTCAATGTATTTTCGTTTTTCTCAAAGGAAATGGTTCCAGGCTTAGGTTTTTCTGTTGTGATTGGAGCAGTCTCCAAAACACCCCATGTTAAAATCTCCACCTTTACGGCTAACATACAGGAAAACTATCCCAGAAACACTATTGTATTTTCATCTCAGGTTATGAAAAGCACGTTCTAAGATGCTATATTAAAGTTTTTAAAAAAATCTGGAATAAGTGACTCTTGAGGTCAGAGCCACCTCTTAACTTCGAACTCTTTCGTATTGTTACACACACACGAAATGCAAATGGTTTCGACTGGTAGAAATGGCGAAAAAGGGGCACTGACCTGGAGCTTCTGCTTGACCTCGGTGGAGGCGACAGCGCTCTGCTCGTGCTTCTCCTTCTTCTTGAGGGCCTCGAGTCGCTCCTTCTCTCGTCGCTCGCGCTCCTCCTCCATTTGCTTCTTCTGCTCCCAGAACTCCTGGCGTATACGGAAGGAAATACCTTAGAACACTCACTTCGATCCGAGAACCACACCGCAAGTTATAAAATTCACACTTCAACACGTTTTGGTGGCTGGAGAGGTAAACGTGGGTCATTTAATAATTTTATATGAAAGCATGATTTGATGAACTCGAAGGCTTCCGCGGAGTCGTTGAGACGGCGAATTTCATTCATAAAATTGGAAGTTGAATGATGAATTTCATTAATAAAGTTGAAAAAAATTGCAATTTACTAACTGTAACGATTCCATTGCGTACTCACCGACAGACTCTTCTTTACGCGGAATGATATATTTCACGCTATGTTAATGAATGATAAGGTGCCACACACAGTCAAATATAAAAAAAACATTTTTATTTGCCTGAAAAAAATTTCGCCTGAAATTATAATCCCTCGCCTAAAACAAAAAAAACATGCATTCGATTACGAAAAAATGTTCTATGTAATTCTCGTATCCATTTCATTACACCATGCATGTTGAGTTCCGCCGCACGAGGAGATGTGCTCAAATGAAATTTCATCCTACAATTGTTTCCGAATCACTAGATAAACTATTGAAATGCACACTGAACGACCCACAATAACTAATACAGCCACCATGAGAAATTAATGAATAAATTCAAGCTTTCCCGCAGAATTAATATGGTGAATTCTTCTTGGACTTCAGACAGATGAAGTTTCGACGGAAGACTTTTCACACCATTCTCAGGGCTGTAGATGATGCAGTCTTTCAACAAAACATCGGCTATCATGCAGACATTAACCCGGAGGAAAACCTGAGAAGAATTCACCATCGTAGTAATTTAATTCACTAAAGCTCATCTCTGAATGCGAGAAAAGTTATACTTGAACACTATAAACGCAATATAAAAAATAAATATTTTATGAACAGGAAAAAGATCAGCGGAAAAATAAAATAAAGAATTTTGTGTTCTGGGAAACTTCAACGGAATGTTTTAAGGATAGGAAGGAGCCGAAATGGAAAATGAAATCCCCAATCACTTCTATTAGCACAAAAAATTTTGAATGAGTAATATAAGTAGCATGGAAAGAAATAGAAGGGAATGAGTTAAATTAATAAATACGAAACGTAAAATTAGCGTTTGAATCGACAGAGTTGTAGAGCTTATTAATTAATACGAAACGTAAATTAGCGTTTGAATCGACAGAGTTGTAGAGCTACAAGGAGGAAACTGATGACCAAAATCACGCATCAATTTAGGATAACATAGGTGAAAAGCAAAGAAAAGGTTGATTATAATGCTAGGAAAAAATTCGAGGACATGAAGTTGAATGGCTCCCAAACTAGGTTTAAATGAAAAAGGATGGCGATGCGTAGAGATGGACATTTCCTAAACTACGTTGCCAAAACAAACTGCGCCACACTGTTCTATCGCATTTAATATATTTGTAAGAATATTTTCTAAAAATACTCAAGTAAATCCGTTTCGCTAGTCTCAAGAGCACATTTTCTCGATTACGATTCCAACAATTTCGGAAAAGTCTATTTTGGTAGATGCCTTCACCACTACCGGTGTTCTTCCGAAACATTAGACTCGCCTGCCTGCTGGCGATTGGTCACTGAATCCAAGAATCTGAGGAAAAATAAGTATCGAACTTATATTTTGTTTCCTATACCAACAATCGAATTCAATTCTTTTATTGGATACGAGGACACCCTCAACACGCTACTACTTTCAGCACACAGGTTACATTTCGATTGCCAGCAACTATGTAAGTATCGCGTATAAACCCTTAAGGGTGCTTTAAGGTCGAGAACTTTCCGCAGCCGACGCCGCGGTCTCGTAGGCACTCACACGGATTTAGTGAGGGGGGAGGTCATTCCCTCAATCCCCCACTCTATAGTTACTCAGCTAACACACTATCCCGGAAAACCACCAAAATTTATCCGGTTCAGTATATTACGCCTTGTGTGGCTACAATTTCACCACCAGTGAATCAGGGGAGCAAAAAATAGCGATGTTACACAACTATAACCTTCATTTGCTATTGGGAAGGCTAAAACATTATTCACGGAATCCTAATTAAAATTTTATTATTGATTTTTCCGTAAAATCTAAAATATTTCCACGAAACTTCACGGGATTTAGGAAAAGTTGAACTCAATCATATTATAGTATACACAGATATTTTCTTTGCGTATTTCTTCAAGGTTTCGTAATAATTATCATTAAAGTGATAAAATTAGCATCATTTCATCGTATTTCATACATAACATCAAACGACAATAATTAAATAAAACACAGGGAAATGATACGTTTAAGAGCTTTAAGTAATTTTGAAAGCTAAACAAAAACGGGTAATGATATCAAGGTCATTTAAAAAATTGAGCCTCATTATTCGCATACTGAGTTTTGAGGGATGAAATTACCGGGATTGATGACGCTATGCTACATTTTTTACGCCAAACAATCACATGGACAATATTATGGCCAAGTTAATTTGCCACCTCATCGAAACAATGTCGCAACGATCGAATATACAAGAAAAGAACGAACAAAAGACTTCACATTTCAAGTAATTTACAATTGACTGTGATCCCTGGAGCTACGTGTACGCCTGTGTACCTTAAGCTGTTGCCTCAACTGCTGTTCATGCTGCTCCGCCAACTGTTGTTGCTGTGCCTGGAAGTGCTGCAGAAGTATTTGCTGTTGCAGCTGCTGCTGTTTCTTCAGCTGCAGGTGGTGACACATGAAAAATATAAAAGTGATTCCGAGATATAATCAAATCGTTACGTAAAGCACAGGTTTATTCAGACTTAATTCTAATATATATGAATATTTACAAGTCCGAGTAAGCAATGGAAACAAACGCGCAGACAGAGCTTTCAAAACCTAACAGGAGAGAAGTGTCCGTAAAGTAAAACGCAACAGTGGCAGTGAGAATTCCCAATATCTTTCCCATTTAAGTTTAATTAGCAAACAGTACACGCGAAGAAAATTAACGGAGTATTTTTACGAAAAAATATTGCAAGAATTTTTACCCACGAAATTCCCTCGAGTATTTATGCCGCCATCTTTTAACGCCGCAACAAAAACAACATGGACTATCCCGTTTATCAGCTTTGGATTTCATGATTGACTCATCAACGTCACAGTTCGGTAAGCGAAAGGGAGGATACGATTTGTAGTTGATATACTGATAGTAAACAAGGTATTTAAACCGTGAGGAATAATTTAAGTGAGCGAATAAAAAAAATTAATTCACAATAAAAACATACTGATAAAAAAACCTACACACTCAAGGTCACACTTAAAATAAATTACAACTATGAGGTCAAATACATTAAATGAAGCATTCAAAAAGATAAAAAAATACACCTAATATTGCTCGCACAGTACGCAAGAAGTTTGTGTGTCGAGTTTCGGCAGATAGCATAAAAGTGATAACAGAGGAATAACACGATAAAATGAATTTAATAACCAAATGAAGCAGTCAGAAAGAGCTGTAAATATACACCAGCAATGCCGGAAATCATAATTAAATTCCCATACCTGCACGAGCACGTAAGAATGCGGGCGGTTGACACCTACTCCTTCCCAACATGAGGATCCACCGCGATAACACGGCCACGGATTACCCTTGAACAGGGCACGGTGGAGAGATCCCGGCGGCACGGGGTTAGAGCTCAGCAAGTGACTCATGTCGGCGTGGAACTCCAGAAGGGAATGTGCCCGTCGGAGGAAAAGAGTGGAAGATTGGATTCTCCCTCTCCTGCTTTGCAGGGGGTCGGGCGGGGAGGGTGGGGTGGGTGGAAGGAGGGGAAACGACGCCTTGAGAAAATCGAGGGGATTTCCCGGAATTCACCGCCACGAGAAACGTTGAGATGGGGGGTGAGGGGGGCGGGCGTCGTCGTCGGACTGCAGAGGCGGTCGGGGGACTACGAGAGTGAACATGCCACCGCGGGCGGCGGGAGAGATATACGGGGGAAGAGTCCACCTTCGGCTGCGGGTGACTTCTGACCCCTCGAGCCACCTCCGCCCGCCCCTTTGGGGAAGGTTATAGTCGGTAAACGTTCGCTCGACGACGGTCAGGGGCAGGGTCGGCTGAAGCGATTGATGTCGGGAAAGGGGAGGCCGCGAATGGCAACCCCTACCCCCCGGTTCTCCTTCGAAGTCAAAAGTTGGAACCTTTTCTCCCCCCTTCCCGCGTGATATAAGGGGTGGAGGCGGTGCTGGAGATCGGTGGAGGGGCGGGAGAGAAAAGCGGTGGGAAAACTCGTCATGGGAAGGGGTGTGGGGCTGTAAGAGAGGAGGGAATTGTGGGCAGGCGTAAGGGGGAACAGGTGAAAGGAGTGGAGTGAGTGAAATAATGCGGAGAGACCTCGCCTCAAACCGCCCAACACGCCCTCTAGGAAACCCTTGCGTGCCGCTGACGAGGAAGGGATCTGAAACGGGGTGCGGGGAGAGTGGGAGAGAAAGAGAGAGAGAGGAAGGGTCCACCTAAGGGTCTTAAAACGGGGGAAGAGGGCGTAATATTCAAAGCAGGTTGAACTTAACCTCTCGCAGAGGGCATACTACGGAATGTGCGAAACTCCGAGGGAAAAAATATGAATTTCCCGGATTTGGACTCGAATTTCTTGTAATATGAAAAGTGTTCGAATTGAAATCGAATAGGGTCAAAAATTTCCATGAGTTAATAAGTGGCTTCAACCACGTGCACATTGATGCCTACTACCTCTTGAGAGCAATAATTTCCCTCAAAGTCTTTATGAAATTCACAGTGGAAGAGTATGCCAGATTAGCGCAGTTGGTTCAAAAATTGTGTGAATTTTTTGGATCTTGGTTTCTATCCCTTATCCACATATTTGTTTAATTGTTACGACAAAATTCTCACATTTCGATTAATAGGAGGCAAGACAGCAGAAGGAAAAACAAATTATCAAAGAAAAGATAAATTCTGGGTTTCTGGAAATAAGAATAAAATATTTCGAACTAACCAGAACGATTCGAAAGTCATCCAATCCAGAATTCTCTAGCCCCCAGGATAGCGCAGAAGTGAGCTCATTTCCTCCAAAAGCTGCAAGTCTGTGTTCCAATTACGCGTCTAAATTTTCTGGTAACTTTCAACGCATTCAAAGCCATTCATTCGCGCAGGAAGAAAAGAAAATTATTTACAGGAGGTTGAGCCTACAACAAGCGTCGCGATTAGTAAATTGTAAAAAAATCTCAACAAAGAAACGATAATGCATTTTCCCCAACCTCCAACGTAAGTGATGACAACTTATTCCAGTTCATTTATCCTATAGTAATCCCGCGACAAAATTTACCTGAGAGTAGCTCATTACATTTTCGATAGCAATAAATAAATAATACGCAGGAGGTTCACGAAAGCTTTCTCCGCAGTTTTATGATATCTAGGGAAGATATATGGGAATGAATCAAAAACATAAACAAGAAAAAGTTCGTTAACAATGCACTGATTGTGAGAGCAGGAAGTGTCAAATAAAATTCCACCAAAGGAAAATACACAGATGTGAAAAGGAGTTTTCGAGAAGCAATAAGACCGATTGGGATGACGAAAATCCGAGAACTGAAGTAAAAGATACAGAAGGTGATAATCTATGGCTCAATTACTTATTCGCTAGATTAAGAAAATACGATACTTCGTCAATGTCAGTGAAAATGGGACCCACCACATTACATATATCAAAATACATATTTCATTCACAGCATTAACACTTGAAAATATCTACAATTCATTCATTGGCATGAATCACAAAGAAAAAAGAAGTCACGATAACAACATATGACACAGGGAATACTACCAAGTGGGACTGGAATTAGAAAGTCCGCGAAGAATACCTTGAACGACCTCGAAAAAATGAGACGAAGTAAAAAAATATACATCTTAAGAGGAATTTTTAATAATCCCCTTCGTCGCTAGTCATAAAAAGGATAAAAAGGGTTGCTGAGAATGGAATTGTCCCCTTCGAGTCTAGCGCAGTGAACAATCACACTCTGTGAGGGATAGAGGGAGGAACTGCACCCTTTCCATTCATGACTTGGGTAGCAGGATCCTAAAAAAAGACAGGCACAGGCGAGGGATGAGAATGGGCTCCTCCACCACCACACTCGAGTATGCACATGGCCTCCGCTGCGGTCATGATGACACGCAAAGGGGGAACCAGAGGCCGGCGCATCGGTCAAGGTCACGAACGGATGAATTATCAACTCCGCGATGACCGCAAACATTTAACATCATCCTCGATATCCAAGAGAGACAAACAATGCGTCATTCGACATGGAACTACGCAAGTGGTGAGTTGAAAGAGGTGTACAACAAAAACACGATATTGGGAAGTAAACAATAGACGATTACCGTCTAAGATGCTTCGTTTTGACCGCTTGAGAGTTCATTTTTATGGCACGATTTAAGGGTCCACGTCGTTAACATCAACTCTCCCATCAATCAATCAGATGTCTATTTGATTCAACTGAATCAAATAGACATCTGATTCTTCTAAATCAAATAGACAAACACTTGCAAAAAATAGAACATTTTTCATTAAATTCCTTTTAAATATTATAGTAAGTACATTTTAGAAAATGGTTTTCTCGATTTTCCACTTTTTTCATCAAACATCATGTCAGTATTTCGAAACCAACCACAGAGTTACACACTATGATCAGTTTTTACCAATATATTGTTATTGCTATATAGGCCATTTTTGAAAATTTCTATGGAGTCGAGTTTTAATCTGAAAATCAACATCTGGCCCAAATCACTGTATACTAACGCAACGTCAGACCTCAGCGGCGATAATTCTACCGACGGTAATCATTGAGCAAAGTAAAAGTGATGCAGCCAAGGCATGCTGGAATAGAGTAAATTTACACTAAAAGAAAGAGATTGATCTACATTTTACACATATAGGGGCCTGAAGGAGCTTTAGGATGACCAATAATGAAATAAAAGCTAATAATTATTTTTCTTGATTACAAGATGGATTGGACACACCAGAGACACAATGGGTTTGTGAAAAACATAATAGAAGGCAAAATAGAGGGAAAAGTCCCCTGAGGAAGAACCAGGAATAAGTTCATGGACAAAATAAAGAGGAAAGTACATAGGAAGAGATACCACGTGGTGGGCTGCAGCCAACCAATCTTAGGATTGAACGACCAATGATGAATTATTTTCATAGGGATAACGAAAGTCCTTCAATGCCCACACAGCGATAACACCGGCGTACCCACGTCAGTAAGCAGTTCCTAAATACTACAGCAACAGCGAGTAAGAAAATTGGATGTGTTTGTTCAAAGGCTAATTAATTCATGATCTCAGGAGTGAACCATGAAAATACAAAGGTAAACTCCTGGTTGGTTACGAGGGATATTTCACGTTGAGTCAGTGACAGGTTTATTTGCCCAATGGTCTTTTAATCACCAGACAAGCCGGTAGCCTAGGGGCACCATATCGCACACCATTATGACAATACATACGTAATTTTAACTGTACTAATACCACCAATATATTGTAAAATTATACAATAAATTTAAATAAACCACCAGTTACAATGGCACAGCATAGCTCCACGCCAAAGCGTAGTCCACCCAGAACAACATCTGCCAAGTGACCTCGGATGTAGTCTCGAGCATTTTGGAAATCGAAGATAAACAATATCCGCCCAGAGTCTGAAGAGTTGTTTATATGACTCACGGCCCCGAGAGCAATTTGGGGCGAGCAAATTATAAGAGCCAATGTTTTGATCGAATGCTCGATATCAGGGGCGAAGACCAAGGGCACTTTGCCCTTCAACGGGTCGTTCCTTCCGAATTTCTTCGGCGCGGTCGACCTGAGAAACGTTGCGCGTTGTTCTCCAGTCAGCGATAAAAAAAGTGATTTATAACTCTGAAGCGGTATCTCAGTGACTCGTGGCCCGAAATCCGCGCGAAATTCTCAAAGCGTTCGATCGCCGATACCTCTTCCCAATGATGTTCGATTTATTCGCGCTAATTTTCCTGCCAATCTGGATAGTGGGGTAATAGTTAAGCCCGCAGGGAGATGACAAACATTCGCCAGGAAAGTACCAATATTAATCGATATTTATGCAGATATACATTATTAACGAAAAAATTCATATCCTTTAGGCGAGTGAATTTTGCATTCTGGGCATAACGTTAACGTTTCGTTTTCACTAATCCCAATTTTTTATCACAGGAAATATGCAAAACAGGTAGGTAGATTTTTTAAGGAAACACGAAACTGGGAAAGGAGACAAGCAATAAAAAAGGCAAAACCTACCGCTATTAAATTACCTCAACTCGATTTGAAATCGATAACACGAAGATAAATAATAAGATGGAATACTTTATGTGGCACGATAGTTTTTATATGTTATTAAATAAATAAAAGGACAAAGAAACCACTCTGAAAGTATCTGTAAAGTCGGCGTAAGTCTAAAAGAAATCACATTTTCTGCGACAACACGAAAATTACCACTACACGATTGGGACCTAAAAGGTCGAAAAGATTACGAAAGAACAGGGGAAGAAAACGAACAACTTTTTCACAGCTGAGTGGCAACATTTGAAGCTAAAATGCTATTCAGCTAGGGCACGATGTGCCATAAACGCGACTATGAAGAACGAAATAGTAATCCCTCCTTCGCTGAACAAAGAGCTGGAAATACGCTCCAGTAAAATCGATATTATCCTTACCGCAAAAGAAATCCTTCACTACGCGCGAGGAAAAGGGTGGATAACAGAGCTATAAGCACTTTCCGACGATTCCATTTGGTTTTGAGGGCTGTTCCACATGCATTCTCCGGAAAAATTACGAATTCGATGATTAACCCAGTATCTTCTGTAAAAAATTATTTTGATCGATAAATCATCCCCTAGACAGAATATGGAACTGATCACTTCCCACTAATGTGAAATGTGAAATTTTCTTCGGTTCTTCTGGCAGTCCACGGCTCTCGGTGACGCATGCATGTTGGGTATCGAACGCTTCGAGAATCTCATTTTAGAAAAGTTTCCCGTTCCCAAATTACGTCATGCAGATGGAGGAGTCGGCATCAGGACGGTTTATCAAAAGTACTGCGGCTCTCCATGGGGGAGGAAGGTAGGCCCCGTGGTTGAGCGGAGTCGCAAAAGGTCTTATGCTATCTACTTCCATGCGTGAGTACTAAGATACAAACCTCAGATTTTACTAGCAGAAGGGATCGTTCTTTAACTTTACACAATATATCCAAGAAAGAATAGATATTCATTCATTTTACATGTTTTCGTGGGACTGAATGACGTTATTTGATGGTGATTCTCATTAAAAAAGTGAGATGGTAGAAAGGTTTAATGACGTAAATGGCAGGAAAAAGTAATTTCGAAAGGAGTTTTGAAGACAATTTTGTGTTAAGTAAATTAGCGAACGAGATTTGTAACCCTACATATCCGGAAAATCACAAGGGCCATTTGAAATAAAGGCGAAAACCGATACGACAAAATACCGGGGTTCGCTACTGTGAAAGAGGATTAGAAAGCTACAGCAAATCAATCTCCGGATTGGCCACTACCGACGATAATTGCGTATTTTCTCATTAATTATTTTCCTAAAGCTGCTTTAGAAAGAATGACTAGCGCGAAATAACCTTTCCACAATCATAAGTCATCTCGCAAACAGCTTGGTTTGCAGCAAGTTTCTGGAATTGTTTCAGCGGCGTCAAAATAACAACGCCTAAAAATTTATGAAAATATGTTTACCAATTTCCTATTCAGCGCAAAGATTGCAAGCCATTCACAAAATACTTTCAACGATACATAAAGATAAAGAATCATTAAAATATTTTTACAAAACTAAATAAACGAAAGTGATGCTCAAATAATTATAATAAACCAATTAACAATTGGCATGGCTGCCCCAAAGTCTAGAAAAGTACTAGGCTGCCTCAAGTGCACTCATTAACGAAATGATAAGACACGGGCACAATGACGTGAAGCGACTACCTTTTCATTAAAAAAGATGAAAGTAACCACTTTGAATACAAAATCGTCGCAAAAGACAACACACAGAACTGAAAGCCACGAAATCAAAAATAACAGCAACAAACATAAAAAAGAAGTAATCAACACTAGATGGATATCATAGTACGGCAGCGGGTTTAAGTCATCATTTGCCATTGCTGAGGTCACGGGCTCGAGTCCCTCCGGGGTGAATTTTCTCTACAGTACATTGATAATAGTCTTGATTGTAAGAAAAGTACTACATAGTCCAAAATTACCACTATTGCAGATGTAAATATTTATATGAAATGTTTCCGTGTGAAGGTATGTTCAGTTGCGCCAACATATACTCTCACGGGCAGGGAGGAAGAGAAGTAATGACGCGGATGGAAAAAGCACCATCACACAAGCCAGATTTTTACCTATAATGAATACGAAGCCTAATACGGGATAATGCATCTCGCTGTCTTCAATCCTTCGCTCTCGCGAAACAAGAAAAAAAATCCCCATTTGCGACTCAGGACTACTTGATCACCTCGCCACCCTCTACGTGTGTGTGTGTCTCTCTCTCTATCTCCTCCCGGCCCGGCCCTTGAACCCTACATCCCCTCCGACTGATCGCATTGGGCTGAACTTGAAATTTTCACCGCGTCGAGAATGAGCGTCCCTCGATGGGAGGGCCTCGATCCAAGGCCGCGACCTTGATTTTAGTCCTCCTACTGCGACGGAGGGCGGAAGGCGCGAGAGGGGAAGAGGGGGTGGTTGGGAGGGAGATGGAGTGGTCGAGAGGGGGGATTACACGGAGGGGAACGATCGCGAAGAGAGAGATAGCAATGGAAGCGAAAAGGGGGATCACGCCACCACGCTCGATTCTCCCACGCAACCGACTCGCCCACACCCGACGGAACACAACTCATTGAACTCGCCCGCCTCGCCACTCCCTCTCCTTCCCGCCACGCCATCACCATTGCGCCCTCGCCACCACCCCTTCTCTCTACGCGTTTCACACCCTCCGAGAATTCCTTTCTTCTCCTCTGTCTCCCAATTCCATCCATTCCTCGCCGTCCTTCCACAAAGCAAACTGTCTTCTCCCCGCCCCATACGTCGACCGAATGAAGCACGACACCGGGACGATATTTTTTCCACTTAGGGTATCTATTTCACCGGCGGCAAAAAGTATCGATGGCATTTCGTGGAGCCACAGGACAGGGTGTGCTAAATTATTCCGGGATTGATTTTCCCTGAGCCATGTAGTGTTATTATCACCACTAATACGAGATTTAAAAATAAATACCACTCGCAACATGATCTACGTTTTGTATTTTATTAAAAATTTCCATTTTGAATTAACATTTATGTATTTCAATTGTATTTTTATAGAACCTATTGTTATTTATCTTCCTGTAAAAGTCTTTTTTCTCACAATTTTCGCAAAATTTCGCTGCGCGAAAATGTGTACTTAAGGTTAGACCAGGGAGGTTTCACAAGTTAAATGGTTTTCCTATGGTGTATTTCCTCCTATTGTCACATTTTTAGCATATTACTTTAATGCACCTCTTTTAAATCCTTTAATCTTTTCCCTCCCCCTCTCTCTGTCTTCATAAAAATGCTACATGTTAAACCAATTAAAATGTTATATTAGCTTTGACTCAGCAAGTTATGCAGATTTTTAATCCCCATTTTAAGTAGATGTTCCTCGCAGTGGGTTCTCTCGCCAAGGGTGCCACCCCATCCAACTTACGTTTATCTCAAAAGCGTACATATCTATACATACTTCAGTTTTAGTGAATTGGTACGTACCTCATGCATGTATTTTGTAAGGGCCATGTTAATATGAAGTCACGACAAAATTATTTTTCACTGATGTAATTTTGACGAAGAGTTGGATAGAAGTGACTAACCTAGACTCAATCTCCATCCAACGCCGCCGATTTTTGACCTCTTCGAGTCTCTATCTTGTCTTCATCCTTTTCTCCATTTATAATTATGCTATAGAAACTTTATGTTTCGATACCTGCTAATTTCCACGACCAACTTCCAAAAAAACAGGGGCTTTTTGGTGCAAAAGATTCCGATTTTTTCCAGGTGGGGGTGTTGAGATAACGAATCGCGTCGACAGAACAAATGAGAAGAGGAGAAGATGGAAAGAAAAAAAGGCCAGACCCGCCGAGTTGAAACGGAAAGTGCAAGTAAACACCGTTCTCATTGAGCCTTGAGAATGGAAAACTATCCAGAAGGTGAGCATCTACCTACGTGCCATTATGAATTGTATTTTACTACCTATTAAGATATTACTGAAACATAAAGTTACTACCCATTCCCTAAATTCTACCGATAGAAAGTTATATATATATATATATATATATCACTGGCGTCTTACTCACATGTCTGACAATGAGTGTGTTCCTCTTCTTACTCATTCAACCCCAATGACCACCAAAATGGCTAGATAAATCACTTCTCTAGGCCTAAATAGCTTTTATCACAAAGAGCTTTCAAATTAAATCTAAGCTAATAAAAAAATATGTTCAATTGGCGGTTGCCATTAGAAGGGATGATTGGGAATATCGAAACTGCACAGCATTGCGTGATTTTTAAACAAGGAAAGAAACAAATTCACCAGAAAATGCTGTGTTCTTTTTTTTCCGTTTGGAATGGATTTCCAAAAGTTTAGACTTCTTGGATCAACCAGATCAAACCCGATATACAATTACGTACGATGATGTTGGATTACGTATTATGCTTATAACATATTTTACTCTCGATTTTTTTATTTGACCGGCAGCAAAAAGACAATGATCTTGAGATAGAGATGTCCTTTCTTTTCTTCTCATTCAGAGGACCGAGGTCAAGTCACTTCTCAAGATATCCTCACTTTTATATAACAATATCATTGCAGAGAAAACTTTGCTCATAACAAATTGATTTACTAAATATACAGAAACTTACTCTTCCAAATAACTGGCTAGCACGCAAGATTCACGAATGCATATTTTTCGGTAAATTTTCACCGAAGAATTAGTAGGGATTGTTTTTATCTTCATTAGGTAGGTTAGTAGTTGATCGGTAGCAACTTAGACTATTCGACAGCCATATCACTGAATCACGAAAAACCATGGGAACACGTGGAGTATGCACACAGCAGTTTTAAGTCGTGACATCACTTCTTAAATTGCTACAGACCACGTAATTCCTTCGGGTACCTCCCCCGAGCAGTGAGAGCCCTGCGGTGATGTCACGCTAGCACACAAAATATCAGTCTCAAATAAACGAAGGAATTCCCGTGTTTAGGTCATCGATGATTACTTATACCAACCCGGGGCATGCTGCAATGTCTTCGAAAGTCAGCTCTGTTGTTGAGTCAGCTTTGTTGTGCTGTTGTTTAGATGCTCTCACTACGTATTTGAATACGCCGAATGGAATGACAGAAAAAAGACTATATGAATTGAAGTTGGAGAAACCAAAAGCCCAGGAGCCATAAATGGAAGTCTAAGGACTAATGTTTGACGTCGCTGTCTTCATATGTCTTATGCAACTTATCAATAATAATAAGTCCCGCACAGATTTTTCAGGAGATTATTTCATAGAACTATAACATGACTTGAAAGGGTGAAATCGAATATCTCCAGAAAAATGAGAAACGCCTTGAGCAATATTCGTAAAAGAGACAGTGACGGGACTTCTCCGCTTCGAAGGTTGGGCGCACGTCAAAATAAATTCTCAGGCAACGGGATTCCAAACCAGAACTCCCGAATACATGCAGAATGCTACATGTTGTCAGAAGTGTATTTAAACCCGTAGACGATGATGTTATGTGCACAACTGAGAGAATTCCATCACATTGTCGTGCATATTAGCCGTGTGGATGTCAAGGTCTTAAAATTTTTCCATGAAATTTACTACGGAAGACGGGGTTAATTGTTAGATTAACTAGTTCAAGCACGCGGCATGATTAAGGAGGATTAAGGATCGAAACCCAGGAGAAGCCTATTACTCTTTTTGAGGTGAATTTTGTACATTCCTGGAGTCATCCTCAGAGCACAGCGATGAGCTCCGTAGCATTGCTATTTCGTTCGGAAAGATATACGAGGCAGTCACCCCCGTTTCGGCTTTCGACTTTCCCGCCCGCAGTGGAAATTGCTCTCTCCCTCCCTTCCCCTCTCTCCGTCCCCCTCCCCGCGACTTTGATCGGTGGCGCATGCCCACCGAACGAATGAGTCATCGCCCCCTCAATTCACCTCCCGGAAATTTTACCTTGAGGAAAGAAATTCCTAGAATTCTATCAAAACTTCGGTATTAATGACATCCAATCATTTTATTGCGGAAAATAAAACCAACCTTGAGTGAACGTAATCGCAATTCGTATTGCTGGTCAAAGATAAAGATCGTTTCGGGAATTATACACGCCTTCCTCATTGTTCTAGGGTCAAAGGCATCATTAAGATCGCCACCGCGCAAATTTTCTTCCGTGATCTCAGCAAATGAAATCGTGGCGCGAAATGAAGAAAACAATATCATAAAGTTGTTTAGATACTTGCGGAAGACAAGAAACGAATAAGGGGACTCATATTTTTTATAAGAAGTAAGGAAATTTTTACATTGGGATTAGAAAGACACAAAAAAGGCAAACTCTGAATAAGCAGTAGAGTGGTTACCTCGGGCGAGCTTCAAATTTTGTCAAAGGCAACCTTACACCAGTTAATGAGTCCAATCACCCGCTGGCAGCCGCTTCAGATACATATGGGTCCACGGTGAGGCAGACGCAGGCACTACAAGGAATCTTAAAAGAAAAACTTTTTATGTCCACTCGGTTGTTTATTTTTACAACGCGTTTAGATGCTTAAAGCGTCATCATCAGGTACAACAGGTAAATGATGACGCTTAAAGCGTCGAAACGCGTAGTACAAATAAATAATCGAGTGGACATTACAAAGTTTTTTCTTTTAAAATTCACGATGATGTTCCACAATATCTCACCGGATACCGTTGAATATACACTACACGGAAGTTTCCGCCAAACATATAGAGATATAGCACCTGGAATACATTATCAGATTCCGCTACCCGCTATTCCATAAAAAGTTCGTTAACTTCAAAAGCTCAAAATTCATCGGTGAAAAGAAAACTCTTGTTTTTGAAGAGTATAATATATAGGTGGGAAATCATAGTCCAATTTTTCACATGACCTCGAAGGGAATCTTATGTATATAATTGGATAATAACTCCCACACCGATAACGATATTTGTCCACAGAATTAACCTGCCTTATGGCCATATAGTTATCAAAAGGTTTCAGGAAATCTAGAATAATTTGGGAGAAATATCTTAGACAGCTAAGTAGAGATGATACGACATTTGATGTTAGTATTTCCGACTTAGTTGAAGCTCTCGAGATGATGCACCCAAAACTTCTATTAAAATATAGATAATTATATGAAATAAATATGAGCTATTGATCAAACTCAACACAGGTTGCCATGTTTGAAAAGGGCGCAGTGTAAAAATGTTTCAAATCGACAGCCATGGACAAAATAATAAAGCTATTCCTTTTTAAAATCCAAGCATCAAGAATATAGTTTTCACAAACTTTCTTGTTTCAATGAAACCAGCACTTAGTTTCCCAAAATAATTAAATGAATACTACTTGTGTTGAACCAATTACTTGAGCCTAAATACACCACGCATTTGCTCAAATGTATCAAAACGAATTTCTAAGACCTCAGTTAAGGCTTTTTCACATTGAACCTTCCCTTCTCATTCACTCGACACGCAACTAGATGAACAAAGGGGTGTCAGGCCCGAAAAATAGATTTTGAATGCGCATTTACAATCGGAATTATCCAGACGACATGACTACAGCGAGATATTTTCCATTTTAATACACCCGAACTACCACGGAAATCGATAAAAGAGCATAGTTTTTTATCGTCTCCCCTCCATTTTTCTCTCGATAACAATCTCCTTAAGGTAAGACGGAAGCCTGCCACTCCCGCGTATACCAAACCAGGGCTCAAAGTGGAGGGAAGTATACGGACTATCTACCCTCACACACCGCTGCCATTAGCCACTGATGACGCTAACCTTTCACGCTCTCTCTCTCTCTCTCTCTCACCTCCCCTTAAGCCACTCGGGCCTCGGATAAGCGTGAATTCACGGCCAAATCGTCGTCATCTCCCCCGGCGTCCCTTATTATGTAACCACGCCGCCTTTATCTCTTCCCCTCCCTCCATCCGCAAAGCAGAATCGAGACACGAAGACCTTCGCAGGGCCATGCCATTGAAGAAGTATAAGGAAGGGGAAAAGGGGATTAGGAGGGACGAGGGTTCGTTTACAAACACGGGAAGGGCAGCGAATACCAGGGAGAGAGGTCGGGAATATCGATGTCACCATTCTGAGCTTGAAGTAGCAACCCTTGGGAGCATTGAGGGGCCAGGAGAAACCAATTTATTCACGTAATAAATTATCTCCATAAGAAATTCCGCGTATTGTGAAAAAAAAACTTCTATAGGTGAGATTTGTGACCAGTTTGACAAGGAAAAAATAAGTGTTTCCTAAGGAGCTAAGGTTATTCTTCTTGCATATTTGTCTAACCACGTGAAGTGTAGGAAATCATCACTCTTTTGAGTCCAACACTACTCCGATTTCCTTGGCCTTAAATGGTGCAACTTTCTTAAGAGGCTGGGATAATATAAACATAGTAGGATATACGTATCAAGCACTTATTACGTCAATAGAAAAATAAAATTACGCAATAATAGAGGGAAAATATTATTTCACATCAATTTATATTATATATCTTTACTTACACTTGTTTAATATCATGGATTCATTTATAAATTAATAGCATGGATATTGAGGCTTTTATTTCATGGATACATAAAATTTGTAGACCGGAGCAAATAAGTATTATCGTTTAGTTTTTCGAAACATCGAGAGACACAAGGCCAAGCCAGTACCATCTCGGCCACACCGTTACGTTTTGTCACCTTTGAAATAGAGAATAATACATTTAGATGACAGAATGAGTACTAATCGAGATTCTTTTCCATAGTAAATCTTCATTAGTCTAGGGTTGCGATGCTGCCCGTAGCAGCAGGAAATTGCCATGGTAGTGTGCCACGCACAATTGAGAATGAGGTATAGAACGCACGTTTGCCTACTGAAACATATTTTAATATACCAATTTATGTCGATGACCTACAGTGTGCTATGTGTGACACCTCGCTCGTAACTGGTCTCGCATGAGGGAATGATAAAATTCCGCGCGATGAGAATAAACGAGGACCTTCCGGCGGTCACCGGCGAAAGTCCGCGCCCACACGAGCTGCCCGCATGCGTGACGCGTCGGTCTCTTCGTAGAAGAGAGGAGAAGCATATAACATCCCTCCCCCCCCCCCCTCGGACCTATCCCTTTCTCCCCTCACCTAAACCGACAACACAGCACGAGTGAGGCATTCCCCAATCACGTGGCCGTCCATTCAACTTCTTCTTGTCCGGGGGAGCGCTTTGTTCTATTTGGGTGCGGCATGTATACAAGAAAACGCTCGAAGAACCGCCCAATCCTCAAGCCGATCCTTCTCCTTCCTTCAGATTCCTCACACCACTATATCTTCCAATGAAAGACCTCCGTCCACCACGTCCGACGCCGAATTCAACTAGAAAAACAACCGGGAAATATGGAGCTCAAAGAATTTCCTTAGCCATTTTAAACTCGCAAACTTGCTACTAATCAGTGACTATTTCTACATGATAGCGTTAGTAAATGCGCAATTCGTCAACTGACGACTACAACAGTGTGCTCCGGACAGAGCCAAATGTTTGCAAGGAATTTAACGTGGAGTGTTTAAGTAGCATGGCTCCGATACCTGGACTTCCGCGATCGAGGAGTGAAGAATACGCGGCATGTTTAAAATGTGGTTTTGGGGAAGGGTGAGACAAAGAAGCAGTAAAGGAAAAAAAGGTTTGACTATTCAGACGTAATCACAGGTTGGATGAATGCAGAGCTGAAGAAAAAAGTCATGTATGGCAATAATTAATAGCCACTGAAGTTTACAGCTGATAAATACCTTTTCCAGTCCACGCACGCAAATTTTGGTAAACACGTTTAATGAAGGACCTAATATTATCTCATATCCGAGTAAATACTACGAAAATCTTCTGCCCAAAAAAAAATCATCTTCCTTTAGCCAACTCTCTCCACAATACGCATATTTTTCCTAAAACGGTCAATAAAGCGCATAGCATTCCTTACATTATTGATATCACACAACACTGTCACTTACAAAACACCCCTCAACATCCTGCTGCGTCTACATAAGTTATTTATTCGATTTCTTACAATTTTCCTTAATCTCAACCAATTTCACAATTCGGCATGGAGGCTTCCAAGTCATTACCATTTTTTTCCGGCTAAATAACCTATTCTTACCAATCATTTGCATATCAACACTCCTAAAACATACAATCCCAACCGGTTACTTAACCTCGGTTACCACGATCTAAGTCATTTTCACGAGCCAAGTTCCTGTACAGTCACCGATTGAGTTTCTACTGTAATAAGATTCTTAGCGCCATCTCTCTGTAAAAAAAATAATATGCGCGAGCGTTTGAGTGTTGCCAAACACGGTCACTCGCTGATAAAGAGAAATTTTTCGTCGAGGGTGAAAATACCATCAAACCGCAGAAGAATATCACTACAACTGCTTCCTTCCCAACAACCCGACGACTTATCCAACATGTTATTTTCGTGGCGCAGGTAATGAGAGATTGTCCCCGAGAAACTAATACCACACTTGTATTTGGACTTTTCGTCTCTTTTTTCACACCGCAACAGCCGATATCCGCTTCGATCACGCCCCACCCTTCGACCACCGAGGAGAGAACGAAGGAGCGCCGGGAAAAACACTGGACTAAACCAAATAAAAACGGAAACGGATGAACAAACATCAAATACTAGTTCACCGATCGCTTCCCGTGCATGGAGGGCGAACCAGCGAGGCGCGTGAAAACAAAAGCACGTGGCGGCGCGGAAACAAAAGCACATCGCGCGGCGGAAGAGGGAGATTTATATGCACCCCTCCCTACCTACCTCCACAGCCGCCCCTCCCATTCCACCTATCCGAAAAGAAGAGGTGTGTGGCGAGGAGTGTGATGGAGGAGGGGGAGAGACAAGCGAAATCGATATGGTTACAGGCTTTCTCACCTCTATTTCGGGAACACTTGTGACCTAGAGCTGACCTTCCGAACACGAGTTAAGTCTCCCCACCACCTCCATCTTCCACTGTCTCTCTCCCCCCCGACTCCACCTCCCTATTCACCCCCTCCCCCATCTCTCGGGTCTCCATTACTTCCCCGGAGATAACCCGCGCGCACAGACTTAATGCTCTTGCCATACACTCTCAGCATCCAGTAATTTTCCCGTAGCGCCGAGCGCTGTTATTCTCATTTCTGCATCGCGTGGTGTCATAGAATACATTGGGCATATCGAAATCTCCTGAGACCTGAGGGAAAATTACTTTACTATTAAGTCTGAACGTATTTAGATTAAGTACACAGTAAGCCTCATTATATTTTGAAAAATTTTATTCACTTTCTCATTTTTCTTCTGGATAAATTAAGATAGAATTAAAAAGAAATTTAAGATCGAGCCTTAAAAATATGAACAATTATTTTCAGGACCAAAGGGAAGTAAAATATAACGTCAAAATTCGGGCCGAATAAATTAGTCTAACGATATTTTCCGGAACTCGAATGCCGTAACATCTCATGTCCCTCTATGAAGACATACGTCAACATACAGACTTAAGTAGGGCGATTAATTGTATTTATACGAAGAGTAGGAGGGAAGTATTATTTTTTATTGCATACAACATGGCAATAGGCTGCTGCCTGCTGGTGATGAAAAATGTGGAGAATATAGCATCTTCCCCCCCCTCGGTATTTTTATAAGCATAGAGAGAGTTCAGAGAAGAATGAGATTGAAACTTACAAAACACATTTTGGAACCCAACGGTAGAGAAACTTTAAGGAAGGAGAAACGACTGCAAAGAATTACAGAGGAAGACCAAGAATGAAATGAAGGACATCGCAGTAAATATCTACGCAAAATGGAATGAAACGGTTGGCGGACGGAAGAGTTGTGTGGAGAGCCAAAGCTAGCCAAACGTCGGATTAACTACAGCCGTCGGTGGCGATGCGATCAAATCGAATAATTGTACAGATTAAATGGGACGGAGAGTATCGCCAATACAAACGTCCAAAGCATAGCTAGGGAGAAAAGATGTTATTTGATACCTCTGGAAATTAAAAGAGACTAACTTATGGAACATATTCTGAAACATGAAAACCTAGCAAAAAGAACGCAGAATGGAACAGCAAATAGGGTGGTTTACCAAGGAAAGAATATAAGAAGTAAATCATTCGGGATATTAAATTATGGCATTGTAAAGGAGATTGAAGGAGATATATAAAGGAGATGAAAGGAGAACTTTCTGCGACATAAAGCCGTCCTGCAAAACAATAATCCGATGTGCGGCGAATAAACATTCTCAGTTTTTACAAGCTCTTTTTTTACTTCACCTTATTTTTTCTCAATTATTTTTCGAATTCTGCTTCGGATGACGATTATTTTTATGCTTCATGAGCCTCTAACTTTACAATATTTTTTCCTGTTGGCATGAATTAACGGCATGGTTTGGAATCAACCCGTGCCACACATCGTAGGCATAGCTTTCACGCTATATCGAAGACGTAGGGGTAGATTTAGCGATTGTTTTGCATGCCGGCACGACTGAATACTAACCAATGGTCATTCTGATGCATGATTGCAATGCCCATCCCACATGAGTAAAATGATTCATGCCATGCAGTATTCAATGTGGAATCTGCACGACTATTCCTTATGTAACGGTGTACTTTGTGAATTAGCGAATATAATTAGCGAGCTCACGAGGATTGAGCATGTCTGATGAGGAAGCACCCCCGGCCACACGCCGTTGAGGTGGCTCAAAGGTTAACGCGTAGGAGTAGATGCAACTCATGACAATCCGCAAATAACAATAACGCGAAGGCCGAATTCCAATCCGACCGCCCGCGTGCGCATGAAACCAATAGGGTTTTTTCCCGCGGCCGGTCAGAGAGCGGTGAAAAAATTAAGCTTTTTGAAACGACTCCAATCGGAAAGAATTATAGGTGGGCGGTTGGTACGTGATCGCTAGCATGGCGGACTCGAAGGATTGGCGTGCCCGCGTTTTTTTTATCGGTTTCCCTCACGGTGAAGGGAATAAAAAGGAACTTTCTCGGAAAAATAGTCACTCCTCGTGACTTCGATGCACGCGGGCCAAAGAGCAGCCAGAAGGGGAGGGTACACAATGGGAAATGGCAGCCAGGGTACGTTCTGGAAAGAATGACACGCGGCCGCTGTTTCGAAATAAGAGAACGCATTATTACAATAGTTGAGGCACAAGGAGAAAAATTAAGTAGAATTCCACGTCAACACATCTAAACAAATTTGATATTGTTCATTCCAAAAAATGAATAGAAATTGCACTTATACGAGGAGCTTGGAATACGGTGAACTGATGTAATTTTCTATTACTCAGAATGTGATTCTGCTACTATAACTAGGTAGAAACCGTGATTACCATAACAATTTAGACTTCATTTCTTTCCTCATGATACTAGGCATGGAACATTATAAGACTTAAATTGATTTGGCTCTCTTCTAAGGTGGTTAAAAGAAAAATTGATATAGCTTCTTTATTACACACGGCCTCCTTACATTTCAAGACCTCCTTACATTTACACTTATAAACTATTTTTAACGGCCTTTGTTCCTGTTCAATCACTTACTACTCTACTAAAACTCGTCATTCACGTCTTAATTACTTTCTCCTTGGGATAAAACCTAAGGAAGCCAATAGTTCTCGATTCTTACGCTAAAACTGTCTCCTCATTTTACTTTAAAAGCTTCCATCACTTGGGATTCGGAGTATGAACATCGTTAAGGTGCAAGAGACAGGAATTTCATACGGCTAACCAGAGGGACAAAAAAGCTGGGGATACATGGTGTACTAATCGATAAGAAAACTAAACCCACACGTGCTACTAAAGAGGAATCCAGTTCAATGAGATTTTGAGTGATGATTACGCTAACATTCGATTAATTCCCGATAAAAATATAATTTACCACACTGGGAAAACATGATCGATTAAAGGACGGACAAGATCTTAATATTGGCACAAGTTATCTAAACCCGGGTCGGAAAATAGCAAGAGGTTTCAGAATTACTGCACAATGGGAAAGAATTAATTTGATGAAACTCAGTACACACATCCACAAAGCTAGTTCTCAGTTGTTTATATGCTCTATTATATTTAACCTGATTTCTTTCTCAATTGATTTTCAATCTCTGCAGGGGATGATGATCACTTTTATGCTTCGTGAGCCTGTAATATTATAATACTTTCTTCCTCTCAGCATGAATTAACTAGCACTGATTGGAACCACCTCGAGCCACAAACTGTATGTGGTTGCAAGCGCGCCTTTTTTCATTTAAAAATTAGCTGAATTCAACAAGCCTCAATAAAACTTTGAAACGAAATCAATGCTCGCACTCGCTAGTATTTGTGTCTGTAGACTTGCAGCTCATTGGAATCAGCAACCTTCGCACCGTACTCAATTTTCTTTAGCTTTATGAAAGCCAGGCGACTCCGATCGAGAAAACGTAATGGAACCGAAGTTTTCGCAGACGTCCAAAATGTCAACCGCGAACTTATTCACGCTCCCTCGCGTCTGGGAGTTCTCTTACTCTCCCGACCCTGTCCGTTGGGATGTTGCGCGGCTCGGAGCCAAATCCTTGCGAGGAAGGGGGGAGTATGGAGGCTGCCTTAGCCGATGGCACCCGGGGGTTTTTCGGTGATCGGCACTCGCTGGATGACGCACGGGCGATCCTCATCCCGACTCGTCTGGTCCCCACGCCCCACGGGAAGACACCAGGGAGGATATAAGAGTGGGGGAAGGGAGGTGGTTTCAAGTGACACGCAGATGATTCGCTTCCCTCAAGGTTCGGGAAGCAGCACGTCTGCGTTTTAACCTCGAGTTGCCAGGTTAATTTTTAAAGGGGGAAATTTTGATATAGGGATCAGGTTTAGAGCCGAGGGATATTTCATTAAAGCTGGTATCCGTTCAATGTGTTTAGGAATTAAATTTAAATATCGCAATACTGATATTTCAATATCCAACAATGAATACGGTATATCGAGCGAGCATGCATCGATACATAAGTAATGAACATTTCCGATCAATATTGAAATCAACTATTAAAGCGCTCTAAAACATTTTTTACAAAGAAAAATTGGATTAGTCTTTTTCAATGTTAATGGTCACGTATTTTAACATCCACTTTCAATCGTTAACATCGATGGATGAAATGCATCGATAGTAGATCAATCAATCGATATTAAAAATTGAAAGTGGATATTATAATACGTCACAATAGAAATTGAAAACGGCTAATCCAACTTGCCAATATAAAACATTGTTATGTGCACTTTTAAAGTTTTTACTAATTCTTCATGAGGATGGCACTCTGAAGCGAAGGAGCCTTCTTTCCTCGAGTCGCGACTGTTTTCACTAAGATAAATTGCAGAGATGCTCACCTTCCATGCCGCTAATGAGTGCTTTATTGCTGTCCAACACACGGGGTAAAGAGTGACGCCCTGTTTACTATCATGAGCAATTTGTTTTATCCTAACTTTTATAGCCACTCAATATAAAATACACATGTACAGCAGCGATAATGGCCCTATGTCATCCAACTAGTTAACAGAACCGTAGAATATCACCGAAGAGATCATGGCAGAGATCATCATCATTCCAGTATTGATGTATTATAAACCAAAATTTCAGCAATACAATATTGAATATCGGTTTCGTAAGCAGCGTTGATCAGAATATGTCCACCCGATAATATCCAACACCCGATATTTATATTAACATCACAGCCAATAACTTCAGATACTAGCAATTGAACAAGAATTTGAAACACCGCCCAGCAACAGCCACGGAAGTGTTTTGACACAAAATTGGAATGAAAGGGGGGAATTTTTATTATAGACACTCGGTAGGCGTGGCGACTACAATAAAAGCTTCCCACCGTAAGGTTCCGGCTTCGAATGCCGGAATAGGCGGCGATGTCTTCAGAGGAATTCGGAATTCTATTTGGCTGCTGTGCGAAGAGGGCCTCAACGGCAGCACTCTGGTCGTAGAATGGAAAGTCAAACAGTGTACCCCTTAAAAGAGTTGGCTAATGAAGATACTGGGTTTTTACGTTCAATGGTATCAGGCTCAACTATGTGGAAGTTGATATTCACAAATGAAAAAACGACTTCGTTTATGCATATGTTGGGCAGACAGGGCGTACATTCGAGAGAAGAATCGAGGAACATAAGAGATGTTACCGGAACTGCAATCTGTCGCAGTCCCATTTCGCCAAACATCTCTGGGAAGAGAACCACGAGAGCGACTTCAAACCGGAGATACTACACTTTGAGATAAAAGGGAGGAAGATGGACAAGAAAGAGGAGCTAGAAATAAGGAGGAACATGAGTAAATGTAAATTACTAAACGACATCCTTTTTGAAAAAATTTCCCCCCTCCTACAAGTCTCTCTAAACCTCACCGAAAGACGAACACCCAGATCCCTCCCGCCCAACTCCACACCCGCTGATAACCCACCTCCACCTTAACGACCCTTTCCAAGTTAACCCACCCCTCCCTCTACCTTCCACCCCCCGCCCCCACCTTTCTCACCAACACGGTCCTCCTAAGGGTTTTCCCTAATTCTCACCATAACCGCCACCCCTCACCTCTCTCCGGGTTTCCCCTTCCCCCCCCCTCCTAGCACCCATTCTTCCACCCCTCTCCAACCTCCCCCAAGACCCTTCCAGGTATATATTTGCTTGAATTTTAAAATTTTTTGTACTTGAAAATGACCTCTATGTGTCGAAACATGTCGTACCAAGAAAATAAATCAGTGGAAGGAAACGAAGTCGTTTTTTCATTTGTGGATACTGGGTTTTATTTCACCTTACCTTGATCCTCAGAAGAATCCTCCCCTTTTGTCCTACCAACCTAAAGCATATTTACCGCCTCCCCAACAGTCTCGTCATACATAAAGCCAAAATCTGCTTCTTCTAACTACACAATGAAAAATGTACATTGATCCTTGGAATTACATCTCGGATTCACTGGTGACGAAAAGCGGTCGAATATGGTCCGACATCAGGTCTTACTATTGCTTCCTCTTCAATTCCCAAAATGAACTCATCCGAACCTTGGTCAAATCACGGTTGAACACTCATTCGGCTCACTACAACTAAGATACTTAGACATACATACATTGTGGAAATGGACAACGAATGTCCTTCTTTCGCGAATACGATCTGAGATCGGCTCCAGGAAACGAAAAAGTATGGCGACATTCTTTGATACCTTGCAAACTCGTTGTGTGAGGGTACAATAAGTATCGTCGGGGACCTTGCAATAGAAAAGAGATAGAGCGGCGTATTACGCAGCGGACGTTTTAATGGAAAGAGTAACGACGATCGCATGCATGGCCGTCAAGTTTGGGACAAAGGTTCGGCGATCGTATCAGCAATCTTCACGCTTCAGGGGAACCAGTGAACGGCAGCGGGAAAAGTCCGGGATTCCGGAAAACAATTACTGTGGGACAAAAGGGAGGGTGGGAGGGAACAAACAGCAGAGCGATAATGAGGTCTCAATTTGCATCCCAACGGCGTTAGAACAAGAATATTTTTGTAAAATGAAAATAATAGACGCATTTGCATCAGCCGTCGGGCCAAAATATGATCTCACCATTCTAACCGCATTTCCAATGAATTTAGCACACCTTAAATTCCATTATAGTGATAAAAATATCCGTAAATTAGCCGAGTGGATCTTCTATCAGATTTTAAAAATAAAAACGCAGATTGATACCATTTGGTGCACACCCGGATACCATTTTGTGCACACTCGGGTACCCGGGTGCCCACCCTGTCATATTTATGCTTTTAACTTCGGTAGTAATTAAAATTTTCATCTGAGCCTCACGATCCTCATTATATAACTTCTCTAAAAGCAAACCACAACTACAGACAATTTTTTAAAAATTTTTATAGGTAAACAAAGTGGCGTCAAAGTACATGGACACACCCGGGTACCCGGGTGCCCACTGCCTGAAATATGAAGTTTATACCGGGACATTGATTAAGAACATCTTTAAATGAGTTTTTGAGAACATAGAGCTTATTAAATAAATAATTGCAACAATTTTACGGGAAATTAGTTAGTATTACTTAACGGTCCAAACAGGTGAAAACGCTCCATTCGCGTCTTGCGTGGTCTTATTTCTGTCTCTCTTAATCGAGGCTGTAAAAGGCTTGGGGAATTACATACTTTCTATTGATGTTTATTTAGTTAAGTATATTGATTTGAAATTATTATGTTCACATGCTGACAAAGAAATATAGAAAAACTAGAGGTGGGCACCCGGACACCCTGGGTGTGTAACAACGTGGTAAAAGTTTGGTGTGCACATAAGGATTAAGACAGCCATACGTCAAGGAAGTCTCAATAAAAAGACTGACAACGAAAAAATTAGATACACTTAGTTGCATAGGCTTAAGGATATGTATACGCCTAAATATACTGCGGCTAGGGCAAAATATCAACAAAGAATTGGTCTTAATTTATAATGAGTCATCAAATACTAATAACACTAAAACTCACTCACGAATGTCATTTTAAGTGCTAACAAGAGTAGAAGAGTGGGTAAAATTAACACTAACATTCGCAAAATAACGTAGATATTCCACATGTAGGTAATTCACTAAGATATAGTTCCACCTTTCCGAATACAAGAAAGACTGGGAAAAAAGAAATAGCCACGGGCTTTCACAAAACATCATTTTTAAAAAATCAAAAATCTATCATAACAAAAGATAAACCACAGGTGGTTAGGTCATGGAATTTCTTTTTTCTCCGACCTAAACGTATACGTGAGATCGGGGTACTTACCTCCTATCTGCTTAGGGTGAGTTATGTATTGGAACTAAATTAGCAGATACAAAATACACCATAGAGAAGCGTATTGGCATGTAAAACAAAAGATAACACCTACTGTCATGCAAAGACAGCATAAGGTTTCCCAAAATCGACGGGAAAAAAATGGAACTATTTTTTAGGTGTTCTTCAAAGCGTTCCAAGGAAGAGGGAGGAGCAATCAGGTATTATTTTCCTATAAAATGTACTTGCAACATCAAATTTACCGATTGGCACCCTCACGAAAGGGAAATGAACACGAAAGTGCCAGTGAAGTGAAGTGCCAGGCCAGTGTAAACGAAAAGGAGCACCATTCACGTAAAATGGTTCGAGAGTTAAAAAAATTACTAAGGAGAAGACTTCCAAGGGACTTTTGTCTTAGATACATTTTCCAAGCTCGGTCCGCGCACGCCATGGTCACGTGGACGGCCTTCTACGAGAAGGAAAAATAGAGAGAGGGATAGAGAGGGATGGAGTAGTGGCGAAGAAAATAAATAGGACGAGAGATCCAAGGCAGCGGAATGAGGGGAAGGGAGCGGGGCACCAGGCGCGTGCGATTGGAGATACGGGAGGGAAGTAAATGTCGGAAGGGAAAGATAACAAGGGGTTGAACGAGTGAGCTTTAAAGAGTGCATGCGGAAGGGTTGAAGGTAACAGAGTGTCTCCACGTGGATAAGAGTGTGAGCGTTGAGGTAGCATTAGCGAAATCCGTCCCAAGTCAAAACAAATGGGCGGAGAGAACCATTGATGAAAAAGTCTGACGAAGAGTTGGAGTGAAAATGTGAAAAAAGAAAATTTTTCGAAGAAGGAGAGACAATTTACGAGAAACTTTGCGGCAGAGGAGCCTAATTAAAACCGTATTGGAAGGATAAATAAATGAAAAGAATAATAGAGGATGCCCAAGACTGGTTAAAACCAGGCATATCATTAAGGATATCAAAGTGAAGAATTATGTAAAAAAAAGAGGCTGACGGAAAGGAGAGCAGAGTGGAGAGCTGCAGCAAACCAATCGTCTGATTGAAGACTTCTGATGATAGCATAATAGAGGCTGTAATCGAAGTAAAATTTTCCAATAGTACCATATTTAATATACAACCGCATTTATTATCAGTTACATACCTAATGGTTGTTGCAGTCAGCATGCGGTACGGGTATAATAATGACGAAAAGACTAAGTTTTTATCGCGATAGGAGGCGTCAGAACTGTTATTACCATTATGTCTCCGAGCAAGCATTTAAATATATCCCGCAAAAAATTGTTATAATTTTTTACCTAATATCTCGAAGAATCGTATTACGGTGAATAGACGGCATTCCAGTACCCTAAAAAGGATGAGACGTATTTTATTACAATGAGAAAAATTCACTATATTTTTATCCGTAATGATAACTCTCTCAATATGCATCAAACCTGCGCCATACTGGACTCATTTTTTCTGCGATTATTCCTTGAATTCCGCCGGGTATTCTACCTCTGGAGTCCTGCTACGCGTTTCGTAATACGGAAAACACACATTATTTTCTTGAAAATAGAATCGGAGAGACTTTTCCCCGTACCCGGGGATGCTTGTTCCAATCAGAAGGGTGGAGTGTTGTTTCGTGCCTATCCGAACATTCGAATTATGAAATAGAACTCCTTGTAAATGGATTGGATAACGAAAATTCGGGCGGAAAAAATAAAGTAATTGTTAACATTCATGTAAGGTTTAAGGCTTTCCCGGCGAATGCTTGGAATGTAAAGCTCTCGGGTTTCCAACCGGGTGATAGTGGTTTGTGGTACCGACGTTTCGAAGGCGTAGTCTGCCATCGTC
The DNA here is from genome assembly GCA_963169105.1 of Ceriagrion tenellum. Taxonomy (NCBI): domain Eukaryota; kingdom Metazoa; phylum Arthropoda; class Insecta; order Odonata; family Coenagrionidae; genus Ceriagrion; species Ceriagrion tenellum. The sequence continues at coordinate 44,087,912 of OY720634.1, forward strand.
CTAAGGTTGACATCGTCCTCATTCACCCTGAGGACGATGGGAGACTACGCCTTCGTAAAGTCGGTACCACAAACCAACATCACCCGGTTGGAAACCCGAGAGCTTTACATTCTAATGTTAACATTTGATTTATATTACATTGATTTACACTCTAATCTTCTTCATTTGCATTTACATGAATACACTTCTAATACACACATGTAACGACATATATGTTCATAAGATACAATTACAATCACGATGTATGTATTATCCTTACTGTTTTAGTTTGTATCAAATAGTTGAAAAACCAATTTGTATACACAACTTTGTCTTTTCAGCAATAATTTTTTTAGTCACAAAAAAGACCACTGCATGAGATTACGATGGAGTACAAATGAAAAGAATACAAAATAGGTTAAATTGAAATTGATCACATTCGGTTCCCACTAATTCGTCAACTTGACTTGTCACGGATGCAGAGAGCTAAAATAATCTTGGCAAAAAAAGGAGGATTTCCTAGCGATAAAACGCACAGTGGATCCCGAGGTGGCACCCTAAGCACCACGCAGAGAGAGACCCGGGGTAAAACGTCCCGTGACACGCCGTGGCTTCAGTGAGGGCGGTGGCATGTGTAAGGAGAGCGCTCCTTGACTTCTGAGGAAACAGCAGGTGAGAGAAGAGAGATACAGGAGCGGAGGGAAGGGGGGAGGGCGTGGCCTTGGACGAGGGACAAACAGGGAGTGTAGTGTCGCGCGCTCTCTTCGTCTGTCTTTCTCTCGCGGGACTACTTTTTTCCTACCGTGTCAAGGTCGCCTAGGACCATTAATTAAGACAGAGAAATGAGAAAAGCCGGGGTTCCAAGCTCACAAACGTCCTCTGGAGGCGAGCAGTAGGGGATCGGGCGGGCGCCATCTCTCCCTCTTACGTTTTTTTAAAAGTCTTTATTCCCTGCAATCGTCGCAACATAAACGTTGAGCACCTACATGCATACACCTTCCACTGCAAGTGGCCTGGCACTCATTTTTTTAAACGCCGAGCTTTTGCTGCAATGCCGCTCCGTCACAAATATTTCAGTTTCTCTTCTTTAATTTCATCCCTAATGCCACAAACCTTCCGAGAACACTCAAGCACCTTAGCACTAGAAAAGAATACTTTTTCTACATACAATGCTTCAGAAGAGATGCAGCAACGCTTTTCAAGTTCTTTGAATATTAGGCGCAGTTTACGTATTATGAGGCGCGGGTATTTTTGGCCACACTTTCTGCTTCTTCATTATATACAGCAAATAACCAAAGGACACATCCTGAAGGCTGCGGAAATGAACGGTCAATATCAGACTTACGATTACGACCTGTTCACTAAAAATAAAATGATCGACGCACGGTCTGACATCGAGCACATTTTCTGAAGCATAACGCCTATCTTTATCTGGAATTTCTACCATTTTTTTTTTAACAGGAGCGTTACTAAAAACGATACAACCTTTACATCTATAGTATTAGCTGCTGGCTCCGGTGATAAATCTGCACAAAAAAGTAAAACATTCGGTCGTAGCTTTATATCAACGTAACAACATATTTTATCACACTCATGCAGCTGTTTTTAGCGGTATTACCAAGTCTCTACTTACGCATTATAACATAATCGAAGAGGGTACCCTCTAAAATGACCTACATCGACTAGGCTAATCGCGGTGTGACATCATTCCGAACCCCTTGGGGAAAACCAAAGTCTTGAATAACAGAACGTGCACAGAGCACCAATCGAACCCATAATCTTTGCGAAATCAAAACATCAGAGATAAAATTTACAGGGACGACTTGAGTAACCCCCAGGCTGCAGCTGCTGCCATCGCTAAGAGATCGGCTGGGTGGTAAGCGTAGACTCCAAATTTCAACGTGGAGGACGCATCATTCTCGCGTCCGAAATTAATTAGTCATCAGAGTCGCTCGCATAACACCACCTCACATCCAAAAGTTTTCCTCCACGCATTATTAAGCACGGCGTCCCTCCTGTTCTTTTTCTCTCCTAAACAGTCCAGCTACTTCTGACGAGTCAAGAGGGAGGAGGAGGATGGTAAACGTGAAAGACGTCTAGAATGACAGAGAGAGACTTGCCTCGCGAGTTAAGTGAGAACCATCCCCGCCCATCTTTCCCGGTCATTTGCTCCGGCCTTGACGGTGACAGAGTCCGCTGAATAATAAAAAAAAGGCGAGTAAAGCGCGGGACAAGGAGGTTGAGAGTGAGGAGGAGGAAGCGGTAGTAAGGGGGTTGTGGGGAGGAAAAATGGCTGGGGAAGACGAGACGAGTAAGAGGCGGGGAGAAGGCGTCTTGAGGTGTAAAAGGGAATGGGAAAGAGGGCAGTTATAGCAAATTTGATAGTGGTAAGAGATAGATGAAGTGGTAAGAAAGGCGAAAGAATTTCCAACGATGATAAATAATAAATGACTTATTAACGAAGGTAAGCCAATACACAAGGAGAGAAGGAGTTGATGCGATTACTAGAGACGAGCGGAGTGAGTACCAAAATAGCAGCGGTTAAGAAATAATGACACATTTCGCTATTAACGATATGTCTTAAAAATGTCGAGTCTCCAGGAATGAACGAATAATTACGCGGGGCACATCTAAGAAAACAGTCTCGAGGTCTAGAAAAGTAAAATGCTCTCAACCGATAAAGTCAAGGACACTACGCTGTGCCATCTTTCGCGAGTAAAAAAAACAGTCGTCGATAGATTAAATGCTTTCAACTGAACATTTATAAGACACTGCAGGGTACGATGTTTTGTGAATGGAATACACTGAAAATTTTCCCAACATTTACACCTCGCAGAGCAGCAAAGATACTCTAACTTTTCGTGGATTCGGTTGTCATCACGATGCTGGGCGAAGCAATTTCGCGCGTCGAATTTATACGGCTATTGAATTGCATTAAATTAGACTTTGGAGTCTCGAGCATCGCAACGAGCAATCGCAGACCTTAAATCCATTACGAGCACGATTAGTCAAATGGTAGGGAGTACACATATAAGAGGGGTAGCTTTTGTTGGAAGAAGATGAAAGGGGAGGGCATGAAGTGACGATAGAGATTGATGAAAAAATTTAATTCCCTAGAGAGTCAAATACCGTCCATGAACTTGCAGCAATAATGTTGCAAACTCACGCATTGAACGTTTAGCATTCGTATGATCTAGCAGGATTATGCTCACTAAAAAAATTGCATGCATATGGGACCTACCCCGCACACACACTTTGTCCGCTAGCTGGTTGTTTTGAATGGCCCATGAAACTCATGAGAAGTCACTAGCTATAAAAGAATTTATTAAAATTGACATGACATCTTCAGATCTTCAAAAATGTTATTTGAGCTGACAACAATCACGATTCGCACGCTGGCCAAAATAAATAAACCATTCTTTATCCTTCCACGCTTACTAATATAATTCAGCTCCTTGACAAGCTTCTACCTCTCAATATTTCCTATATATATTACCTTCCCAATTACCGATATTTGGCAAACAAATTACAAGGTCGATGGCCTTAAGTATACCTTCTCTAACCATCTGATACAAATTAAGTTACTTCGCTATCAATATCCGTCTCTTAGAGTAATATGCTCTTTCCACACCGTTTTCATTGAAGACAATATTCCGAAGCGAAATCAAATCCGAATTGAAAATTGATTGATTTCCCAATTGAGCGTGATAAATGTCAATATGTAGACACAAACTAAAATACTCCGTCAAACGTTAGCCTTATATGAAAATCGAAAATCCAACGTTTAAACTCCAAATATGAAAACCGATCAGAGTTAGAAAGCTGTTGTTTTGATTACGTTCATCAGAGTAATTTTATTTCACAGTAGGTTGAAATTTACGGTTAACATCAACAAAATGGCAAGTAAAACCATTCCTCCACAAATCTGAAGCTGAATTTTGACAAACCTGTTCTTCTAATATTTAACATCTCACGTGCGCATGTTTTCCATGACAATTTTCTCTTCAAGTTAAAATTGTAAATTTTTCAATTTCGGCCACGGGGAATATAAACGAAAATATTTATCGAGAAGTGCCCTACTGTGGAAATTATGTCGCCGACACAGCGGATTTGTGAAGATCGATATTGACCTAACTGTTATTTCACTTTAATCGCAGATAATGAGTTCGCATTTCAATTTCACAAGTTGAAATCCTGTTTTAAATGTGACAATCAGGCCTGGAACAAAGTCACTCTTTAGAAACGAGTCGGGAGCGAAAAATGACCTTTGCCTCCGCTAATGCAAAGCAGAGAAATAGGAATAAAATGCCAGCGAAAAACGTGACCGTTGACTTTGATGGTCGTAACCTCAGATAAGAGGTGACGCTTGAATAAATAGCGGCTAGGCCAGAAAGCTTTGCTTTTATGTACACATGTCTCCGAATGCGAAGCTTGCAAAGTTCTATAGCGAGAAAAAAGGCAATTCTGAATTAAACAAACCTAAACTCAGGGTGTAACAAAAATGTTTCTCCTAATTTCGGCCGAAAACATTTTAAGGAACACGAATAACAAAGGGTATAAAAAGTTGTAATTGAGTCTGATACATCAGATGAATCCGATTATTTTTCTCAGATGTGCTATGATAAATTTCAAGGAATGATACCTTCAGATTCATTACCCAAGGATATCGCAAATAGCGGTATTTAAACATAACTTAGCATTTTACACCAATGCCGAAAGAGTGAACACTCCGATACATAATGTTCATCATTTGAAAAATTTACACAACTAACGACGCTGCGAAGAATACATGGCGACTCCACGAGGTCGTTCAATTTTTCCGAGAAGTGCAATGATACACCCTCCCCGGAACTTGGCAAGACATTTATCTCCCACTTCCCGATGACAGTTAATGTGTCTAGCTATAAAATTGCCAAGTCTTTATCTCGGTTAGCAAAACATTTCCGGGCGTGGGATCACTGAATTTTTTTTATTCCTGTATACCCATAAACTCAGAAAAGAGCACTTCCTAACCTCGATGGAAATTTCCCGAAACAGAAAATAGAATGGCACTCAGAATCATAAAAAGATTCAAATGCGGCGGCTTTCGAGACGGCTTTGCATTGAGAATGCTGCGGGAAAACATTTCTCTCCAGAATCAGCAAGCGTCTTGAAACGCATAGAAAGAGACTTAAGTCACAATATTATCTGTGCGACGCTAGATTCGAAAGGTAACAACTGCTCTAACTTCCTTCATTCCACTTCGGCTTACACTTGACTTCCGTTACAGAGGCTGCTTCCCAATGTTTAACAAAGATGCAACGGTAAACATTTTGTTTTTTCAATCGATAAAAATTGGATCATCCTGCTGATAAGAACAAAGCAAAGACGAAAGACCTACACATTATCCCGAAAACTCGAAGTCCCGTTCATCTGATTTCCTCCACACTGCTATGCTCATACCGCATTTAAGCATTACTTCAAACACGATGTATTGCTCCTGAGGCTCCTGATATACGCCCTTTCAGAACTCCCTTCTGCCACATTCATCCACTGCTTACTCGGTTTACCCCTATCACCGTTCACTCCATCATCATTTATCTGATTAGCTATTCGACTTTCAGCCATTCTCTCAACTTGGAGAATCGGAAAAAGCATAAATATTAGACATTTACCTAATATATGGGGAAATACTCATGGAAATGGTTAACCTTGGGATAAGCTGGTCAAATTGTTGGTTAAGCTAACCAAACTTACTCTCCGTACGCTCACCTCTAGGGTCTCTTATACAACCATCTCCAGCACCACGCAAAATTAAAATGACAAATTTTGGAGAATATTGCCAATTGGAAGAAACCTTGAAGTTACTGTAATACATATTATTGAGCACATATATTATTATCGAGCATAACTCTCTATGTTGATTTCTCCGCTGCAACTGGTAGTTCTCATCTCCGTACTTCTGGAGATTTAAAAAAGAAACGATTCTCCATAACAATAAATACTAAGAAATAAATTAAATTTATACTGCCGGCACCGGTGGCGGCGGGGTAAAGTCCTCGCCAGCTAAACTGAGGGTCGCGGGTTCGAGTCCTGCCTGGGTGGGTTTTTCACCCAGGGCATGGATGTAAGTCAAGTTCTGTCGGTCTGGTCCCTGGAAACCTGAAGACAGACTTAGCAGCCTATAGGGATTCCAGGGACATTCGAGCCGACATAATCGTCTGGCAAACAATAAAAAAAATGTTGCACGCGCTAAAAAACGAATTTAAAATCACCTAGTAATTACAACTACTGCGTTCAGAGAAGATAGGACTACGGATGGGGAAACTATGCATAAACATATGTGCGGAGCGCGGCACTATGAATCGGAAACGAGAACATTGGCAAAGAAGATCAGAAAAGACTAAAGGCAATCGAAACTTGGTGACAAAGGAGGATGCTGAAGAACAACTGAACGGGTAAAATTAGAAATAAAGATATATACAAAGTTTTTTTGGAGATAGGACCGTATAGAAAAAGAAAGTATTAAAAAAAGAGGAACGAGATTCACTGAGCCACAATGGGTTTTTAAGGAAAATAATCAAAGGAAAAATAGAGGGAAAGGTTCTAAGAGGAATGGGAAAAGATAAAGACACACTCAGTAATGAGAAAAGTGAATAAGAAGAACTACCATGGAATATACCAAATGCATAAGAGAAACTCACAGTAGATAGGGAGTCGATTGAAAGCTGCAGTTCACAAATCTTACGATTAAAAAACCAACGATGATGATGATGACGAGGGATCGCGAAGAGAAGAGAGAAACTGAAGGGAACGCAACGAGGAGAAGGGAGAATTTGAGGAAGCCGTGTAGGGAGACTGGAAGAGATGTAAGGGGGAGATAAAACAAGCAGAAGAAAGATCGAGAAGGTTAATAAGAGGGAGGGATAGAGAGAGAGAGAGAAGTCGTTTAATCTTGAGGCAGGGTCAGTGATAGCGCGCGCGGAAGGTTGGGGAGGCGTTTACGGGAGTAGGAAAAGGTGGAGGGGGCAAATACTGGAGGGGAGGTTTCCGTGATGCTTTAAAAGCCTCAAGGTCGGGGCCGCCTCGTGAGGAGGTACGTGGCCGGCTGTGGCGCATGGACGTGCATTGGACTCAAGGGGTGAAGGGGTGGCCACGGGGAAGAAGAATGAAGTCAGGCGATGGGGGAGCGAAGATTGCGAGGCCCAGATGGAGGGGTGCGATAGGACTAGGGAGGCTAGCTTCGGTGGAGGGGAGAGGAGTAGAAAGGTGGCACATTTGTTTTCTTTTTTTTCCTACCTTGTACTCAGTTATACATATTTATATTTTTTTATTTTCGAGCAATCTATTCAACCGAACGACCCTCTCGAACTAATCTCACGGAAAATTTGCATTAATTACGCCCGTCAAGCCCGCCTTTGACTTTTGCGGAGCGCTGAATTTCGGCATCTACTTCAAACCAACCTCAAGTATTCAATTATTTCTTTGAAATCCCTATAAAAAGAGATCTAAATAATGTCGATGAGTTTACTTGGCCTTTAACGATCCTCTTGTGATGATGGAAGCTGAAAAGAAAGCATATGGCAAACGATGTATGACAGAAAAGAGTATATCCTTTTTTCACGTTAAGAACGTATTTTTCCTTACATGCAAAAAATCTGGTCTCATGCAAAACTTTGGGAGCCATGGAAAGGGTCTCTGCTAAATACGACAAAATAATGATGGATTGTAGAATGTTTCTGTAGTGTCTCAAGCGTCCAGCATTAATGAAGACGCAAATTGACGTCACCTTTAGTCGACAAACTTATCGTGGCGAGTTTGAAAACAGTGGGAGCCTTTAACGTAAAACCATATGGATTATTACCAACCCAATCTATAATTCTTCGCTTACCGGAGTCAACTCGTAACATCGTCAAAGTAAACTGGAAAAATTGTGTGCAGAAAAAATAGGGTACATAAAATCAATATAACAGACAGGTTACCAGATTAATGGCTCCTTTCGTAAATTGGTTCCTATCGATTAAAGATACGTAAAGAGAAGTCACCGATATTCACAGCTAATTATTTACCATTTAAATAATTATTTATTTTAGTTAATCAACATAATTATGAGCAAGCGCAATATGTGAAAATTCAAGGAAAACAATTCATTTACAAGTCAACGCACTGCATTTCTCCAATTTCCCATGTACATTGATGTGAGAGTTACAAACTTGTATCAGGAGTATGTAAATAGGGCAGGACCAACGCTTTCCGCGGCATTACATTAATGTACTCCCGCCTTCCTACGTCGAAGTACTTTGGCCTCAGATGAAGGCATCATGACGCATAAGGATTACTCCGATGCTGGAGGTGGCGGTGCACAAATCCGCCAAGGTCGCTTGCATATTTGATACCTCTCATCTGCGATGTAAATTAACACATTTCCCACCCTCCCCATCGCAACTCGCCAAGGTCAAAAGGGGGCGGGCGGCGGAGGAGGAAAGGGAATAAAGAAGGGGGCGTGGTAGAACTCGGTCAGCGGCCCAAAGGTCGGCCCCCGGAAACGAAACCCTCCCATCCGCACACAGTGCTCCGAATGACCGCCGCCCCCGAAATACGCTATCTTCCCATCTCCATCCTCAATTAGTGAGACTGGGGAGGGGAAGAGGAGAGGAGGGGGAGTTGGGAGTGGGGTTGTTGAGAGGAGGGCAGCACCAAGGGGACAGGTGCGAGAGATTTGAGATAGGGGATGGGCGGGGTGCTTAAATATAGACAGCGCGGAAGCATGGCAGTGAAATCGCCGAGGAAAAAATGAGAATGCAGAGATGGGGAGGAAGAGGTGGGGGGCGGGAACATTAAGCTCCACGGTCTCAGACCTTGGCAACGCTGTTAATATTGCCACCGCGAGCGCGAGAGCGATATATTAATAATATTCCCCGCACGTGCTCGTAACGAATAACGCCTGGTTTACACGTACATAGTGGAAGTAGAAGGAAGTGGAAGAGTTGTACCTATTTATTTAGCTAACATGGAAAGGAGGTAAAGTAAATTCCGAGAATACTGATTAAAACAATCTCGCAACAAAGGCAAAGACAACGAAAAAGGCATGTGACTGCACGTGTAAATTACGATTTATTTCTGAGGAACTAAACTCCCATGTGGAAGAAAGGTCTCTCAAGTTTTACTGACTATTAATAGGCTTGTATCGATCATAAGGCAAAAGTACCAATGGTATTCCTATTAATTATTAAATGTATTGATTTAAGTCTATCATAAAACATTTGCTTAGCCTTTTTCAGAGAGCTTCTTAAATAATTAAATACATTCAAACATATTATGAATAACAAAACGCGGAGGGCAACAAAAGCAACGAAGTACACTGCATACAGTTGGCTGATCATAGCATGAATCTTAAGTGATAGTGTTCTTAATGAGGCAAAAGTGTTGTTCGGAGAGAACAAGAGATGAGTATACTCGCGGGTGAGAGGATTGATGAGGGATGGAATACGGTGGAAAAAGATATATTTTGGGAAAGAATAGGAGGAACTGGGGTGTGTGAAGAAGACTCACGCTTCAACTAGAGCGAGATGGGACACAAAGTGAGAAGGACAGCAGGAGGTCAAGGAATCGGAAAGACGTTTAAGACTTCGTGATGATATGAATTAGGATACGGTAGGAGTGTGGGTAAATAACCCATCATGTTTATCATTATATGGCCAAAAATATTTCTTAGATTGTCAGATGATATGAGACGTAAAGTTATAAATATCATTTTTCAACATAGTAAAAAGATAGTTATTTGATGTAGAAAATCTAGATTTTTTGACAATATAATGGTTTACACTCACTATAAACTGTCCGTACGACAGGATGATATTTGACAAAAAGTTTGTAACTTTTTTTGTACATATTTCTGTTACGTATCTGGTCTCAGTTCATTCACTTTTCAATCATTTGAAATGTAAATTGTTTTTGAGGTAGCCCAAGTACACACAATCAATACCTAAAAGGGATTCCTAATGTATTATTTTTTATTTGAAATATTAAGGAGTGCATATAAGGTTGATTCAATGGCATATTCAAAATACATTTATTATTATCATTATTTTTATTAAGCGGAGAGTTGGCTTAAGACTAAGGTGGTCTTTTTCAGTCAATTAATTTTGCATGGAGTTTCCTTAAATAATCTATGGCTGCTGAGAACTCGTCATACTGGTTTAGGGTTTTAAAAAAGTAGAGGAATATTTTTACAAATAAACATATAGGTAAGAAAAATTGGTATTCCTATCACTACCAATGGCATGACAGTTCCCCCGGCTCGAATCAGCGTGTAGACTAGCTTTCGAATCGGATTTAACAATAGCAATCGACCGAAACTAATTGTAAGATGTAAACAACATAACGCCATTGTAAGCGAAAATCTTCCATGACCACCCGACTTACGAACGGCAAATCCATCAACGCAACACTCAGGGAAGAATATGTTCGAGCGGATCACGGCTTCACCACGGCAGTTTGTTATCTGCTGATGAGGCCGACCAAGCCTCCAGGCGCCCCAAGAGGGGCGATAAATATTAATCCCTGACGCGTCTGCGAGCGAGCGGGGACGAAAACCGAATTAATGCGTCGAATGAGCCACAGAGAGCCGCCGCGACAAGTGGCTGCCGGCCAATTAGGACCCCCGGTCCCGACCTCCCGGAAGCTTCAGCGGGAGAGAGGATAGCACGACGAGCAGAGGGGAAATCTGCTGGACCTTGCTTCCGTAAAACAATACCTTTTAGCAGAGGGGCGGCAACTCCGACGGGGCGTAATCCTAGACGGGGAGACTCTAATGGAGCAGCACACACATGCATCATCAAATGGCAATTGTGAAAACGGATCCACGCCCTCGAATCTAAGGAGGGAGATTGATAAACGCTCTCCACCTCTGATCTCTTACACTCAATTTCCGTCATTATTATTAATTTTATTAAAAAATAAAGAATAAAAAATTAAAAAAAAAACAAAAATAATTAAGCTTTAATTATTTTTGAAAATTCAGCGATTTTTCTTTCCTGCTTTGAACGAAAAAATGAGCAGCGTGAAATCTCAAGAATCAAACATTAGAACGTGATTTCATTCCGGAAAAATTATATGAAAAACAGGGAGCTGATTGATCTTAAAACAGTTAAACATCTCGTATAATCGTCCATCGCCACCTTTTCCCTATTATGAATATTCCCCAAAACCTCACCAATGTTTTCACCTCCTTGTTTGTCTTCCTCTCCGCCCAACATGTCCTCTCCATTCATCACAAAGTTCCCGTTGAAGAAGCTTCCGATCCCCTTTCTGTACGTATCAAGTTTTAGATTCAATAAATGCAATTAAAAAAATTTATAATCCAATAATTTAATAGAATCATCACCATCTTCTATTTCTGTCTCTAATCTGAATTCCCTTCTCATGGAAAGCACATATTTGGTTAGTGCCGCGTTCACAAACCTGTGGTAGGGCTACTTAAAGGGGTATGCGGTCGACGATTTAGGGGTTCGCAATTAAAAGGGGAATAGTGGCGGGAAAAGTTTTTTTTAATAGCAAAGAGAATGTAAATCACAGGCATTTTCTAACATAGGGGTACAGGGGGTAAAGAGCCATCAAGGGTTGCGCCAATCAAAAGAGGTTGAAAACTGCGTGGCCAGAGCAGAATTTTTCTCCGCGCGTCTTAGCACTTAAACTCAGTTTCCTCCAAAATACTATCCAGGTAGGTACCAACTCTAATTTATAGCTAGATCACTCCACCCCAACTAATTTATGTCCACCCTCTTTTAATGTTAATCCTCGCTTTCCAACCGCAAACATAAAAACGGCTAGCGACGGCGCCGTGTTGGGTGCTTGACGGAGAGAAGCGCAGGGGGAGGGGAAGTGTGGGGACAGGGTAGGAAGCGTAAGAGGTCAGGGTTCACCTCGTTAGCGCTGAAAGGGGGAGGGGGGTGTCGGGCGTGGAGAGGATACGGCAGGACACCTGGCGGCTAATTGACGAGTGATACGCCTCGGCGAAGGGGGGCAAAACGGTCAAAGGGGGTGGAGGGTGGGCGGGGAGAGGAGGGAGGCAATTAGGGGAGAGCGACGTCAAGTGATAATCACGTCATCCCCCCAGAGAGGAGGTGGGAGGGAGGGGAGAGGGGTGTCTGGGGGTAGAAGGAAATAAGCGGGGGGCGGGGGGGACAGGGAGGTTAAGCGAAGGAGGCGACAAAGACGTATTTTTTAAGGATAAGAGCAGCGGCCCGAAAAGTTTGATGTCCCCTGCGGACGTCAGCTTCTCCCGAGCTGGAGCGACTGGTGGGTTAAACTTTCCGTCAAGTTAAAGATTTTACAGCCGAGCTGCGGCCAGCCCAAATTCAGTGATACCGCGCTGATAATATTTCAACGCTTGCGTGAAGGCACGGATCTGTCTTGCTGCGCAGGATAGTGATATAATTATATAATTTGCATTCCACCGGTTGGATTTTATTCTCGAAAAAGATTTTTTACGCAGTCTCAAGAAAAAGTGCATTTTAGAAGACAGAAAACCAGATATTTCACCAACAGACGGGTTTTGCATAACAATTTCTAACAAAGCTTCACTCCCATAATTACCAATAACCACGTTTTATTTCATCACTCAGCTCAGTGTTTTTCCCACAGAACTTTCTGTATTTCATCTGATATTGCTATTCCTTCATCCTCGCTCATATAATAATCTCCATTTTATCATGGACTATAGCCTCATATTAACAGTAGCCATTCACTCTACCCATCAACATTATTTCATGACAGTTTCCCACGCAAAAATCATTTGTCATTTATCCTCTTATCTCGCCAAAAACTTCATCGTGTGTATTTATAGCAACTCATTATAAATCACCATACTTAAATTTACCCACGCACACAGGTGTCTACCATGTCTCTCTTCTCTTAAATTCCAGGAATCAAAGTGTCATAACGCCACACTTAAATCTAGGTGTTCTCCAAAATTTATTTCAGAGGTTCTTAGAAGTCATTCTACATGAAAAAAGAACAAATTATTCCACCTTTAGCATCTAAAACGCAACCCTCGTCAAATATATCCAGTAAGACCACTAGTATTTGACCAAGGGGCTAGCGACTTTATTTCACCACGTTCACAAGAGTTGCCGTCCTAGTCTAGAACCGAATGCATCAAATAATGCGCAAATTTTAGAGCAACTTCAGTAAGCGATAAAAAACAAGGCCGATTATAACAGCGACTCCGTACGGACCGATTCCTATCCAACATGTTTAATAGATTAGTGAAAATGGTAATACATCTATCGTGAAAACTCGAGAAAAAAGATAAACGAGAGAAAATACACGGAGTAAAATGAATCAACTTCTTCAAATCAAGCAGACTAAAAAATTGCTTCCCCCTCTGAAATTATCGGCACCATAAACTAAAACAACAGAAGGGTAATTTTCTTTCACGGCGGCCGGTTTAAAATAAGGTCTCATGATAAATTCCCTCACAAACGAGTCGCGAGTACAATTCCATGCATAACAATTTCTGTGATGGAAACACACGCCCGTTGTGAAGAGTATACCCACGGTGGGGCCTGTTTTTTCTATTTAATTGGAAGGATATAATAAAATATATTCCGAGCTTAATAAAAAAATAGCAGGACACGGATGCGAAATATATGCATGATTGCTTCACAGATTGGCCCGCTACAAAAACACCCTATTTCCATCGACGGCTGAGCGCCAAAACAGTCAACACGATCAGTATTTTTTTTGCAAACATCTGGCGCTATCTCTGGATGGACGGCGAGAACCGCTGTTATCACAGACTCCCGGATCTGTTGAGGCAGCTCTCTCTGGCATGATTGCTTTTTTATTCCGGCAAAATAACGATAGGCGATAGGCAGGGGAGCATTAGCAGCCTTATCTCCGAAGCAGAAAATATTTAAAAGGCCCCCCGAGTGAACTGAATACAGAGCGATAAGATGAGTTGATATCTATTCTAGAGAAAACAGATCTTGTTTACTACAAAGTCTTAGCGACAGTTATCGCTCCTAGCCTAGTGTAAAATATGCAAAATGTGATTTGAAAAGCGATCGAAGGCTTGGACGCGCTAGTAAAGTGTAACAAGGCTCGACACCTCAATATTAAACCTCTTACATTAATCCCAAGCCAATGGCTCCTCATATCTTCCTCCAACTATAATTATGGGGAAGAAAACCGACGAGGTTGATACATTACGATAAAGGGAATTATAGTTTCTGGAAAAGAATTTCCATTTTTCATTGAATTAGAATTAGGTGACAGGGAAAACTAATGATTCGTAGCACGTTGAGTAGTATAAGGTCGGGCTGTTTTTGACATACTAAGCCAATTTGAGGGTACACTTCAGTCAATGAGATATACTGATAACATCGTACAAGATAAATAAAATAAATTAGACTGCCATTAAGAAAATAAGGGGAACCAAGGCTGAAAGTTCATTTAGAACAGCGATACACGAACTACTACTGTAGCACAAAAAGGCGAGTTTTCACGTATTGCAGGAAAAGGTCGCTGTGTAGGAGCCTAACACATCGACAGCCATGACTTGCGTCATTGCGGAAGATAACAATATTCTTAGTTTCCGTGATTCATCGTCACACTACGGTGAAACGACATTCCCAGTATAGAAACAGACAGACAGGCGAGTGAGGGAGAAAATCAACCACTACACCGACAAAATGGTCACCACAAAGGCAGATACAAAGAAATTATAATCTATTTTTCGAAGCAGAAATACATTTCCTGGACCTGAACTCCGAATTGTATTGTATTGAAACTTTCCACTAAGGATCAAAAGTATTTTTTTAAATGATGCAGTAATAGATGGGGAATCAAGTGAATGACCTTAAAGAAAAATCGAGTCATACAATATGGCTAAGCCTTCGTATACACAAAATCATGACTTTCAATTAATAAACTGTTGGAATCGAAAATATCCACTAAGCAACGAATTTGAAGGAATACCAGTAACGAGTACGTAATTCTTTCAGCTATTTAAAATACATATATCACTTGTGATCTGAAGGAATTACAAATTTACTTATCATCACACCAAATAATTAGGTCTATACTATATTATATTAGGACCTCAGCACTGACGCCCCTCCCAGTGGAGGAGGGGTCCTGTCCTCGCATGGTTACCCTAGGTTATAACTGTGCGAATGCTTCGAAATCGAATCGAATCGACTCGAATCAGGCTTAATTTGATTCGGTACGCCTGCAAATTGGAATGCTTCGAAATCGAATGATTCGTAATATTCGAATTAAATAGATTCGTCTTCGAATCGTTACATGCATTCAAACAGAGCAATCGTCCCCGAATTGCATGCCGTCCGTTTAGAAGATGTTTTCCTCACACTAAACGTAAACTTAAACGACCACCCATTATAATGTGCTATTCTTCATGCCACTATTTAGATGTATAAGCTGATGCAAGGCCCTAAAATATAGTGAAAATCTATATTAATTTAACTCTTCATAAACTTTTGCGTTTTATTTAGAATTCGAATTCGATTCGCAAGTGAATTTTTTAGGGTGATTTGATTCACTAACGAATATTTAAAAAAAGCGTTTAGATTCGATTCGAAATTTATGTGGGAGATTCGATTCGGTTCGATTCGAAATGAAAATCCCTGATTCGCAAAGCACCAGGGTCAAGGGTTTGAATTTCCACCGGGGTGGATTTTCCACACAAGACATGGTTGTGTGAACTAGCTCGTAGCTGCATGTTAATTTCCACAAGATAAAAGCTATTTTCGCTGAATTTTGAAACAAAATAATAAAGAATAATTGCAGATTCTAGCACAAGTCTGTTCTGACGTGCAGTGATCAAAATTTTAACCACCACGTAACCTTTGTTTCCTACACCACAGACGCCGCGAAGCTCATATATCCAATATTAATATTTAAAAAGCTTACGAAACATGATCTAGGGGTAGAAAGGGATCAATTTCGTGAAGAAAGAACACTTTAACTGCTATTGAGCAACTTCGAAGGGAAATCAATCAGGGGAGCAGGAGGCTTAAAATATTCCGAGAAACCGAGAGAAAAGAATCGTGGCAGGACACGTAATGAGGAGGCGGCGGAAAGAAACCGATGAGGAAGTGGAGGAGGGGAGCATCACTTGAGACTCTCCTCATCGCTAGTTTTTTTCCATTTCCATAACCTCTCCAACCCCCCTCCCCCCACTTCCACCCCTACTCAACTTTCACCCCACTCCTTCCGACCCGGATTCAATATTCCAGGAAAAAAAGAGTGGCCATACGTTCAAAGATATTCAACTCACAGTTATTCACGGTTTTTTAGATAAAAAATCGTGGTTTTCAAGGTTAAATAGGAGTTGAGTGTAGAGTTGATCGAAATAAAACATATCGTAACGCACAATAATTCAAAATTTCATGGAAATAAGCAATAGGTGAATCATTTTCGTCCGAATAAGATGTGGCTCATTTACGATTATAATGGACAATTTTGTTGGCATTAGGCTGAGAAAAATTGAACAAAGGAAAATTTAAATACGGTGAATATTTCTCATTCGCGAAGCGTTTGCCTAATTTAGATTGTATTTCCCATCAAACCCAATTTCATACGACATCTCGATTCGGCAGAACAGAAGACATAAGAGACGTTGACCGCAAGTGGGCGATTCCACGCAAAGTCAACTACGGCCGTGGCTCGACCATCTCCGATTTTCACGATTTGTGGCACATATGAAGAATACAATGACGAATAACGATTTGCCAAATATTAGCCTTCTGTAATAATAAATGTTAATGTTACGACACTTCAAATATCACAAATTAGCGCAACTTGGCGCGCCGCAACTTAGAACTCTATCTTCAATAAATGACGATCTAGCTGTCACATTTTAAATATAAGCACATTTTCGTAATAAAAAGATATTAATCTATGTTTTCTATTAACTTTTGGCTCCATATACCTGTACTCAAAGCTTCTAAATTACTTAAATATTTCCTATTTTTTTATATTGATCCATGTTTAGGAC
This sequence comes from Ceriagrion tenellum, assembly GCA_963169105.1. Taxonomy (NCBI): domain Eukaryota; kingdom Metazoa; phylum Arthropoda; class Insecta; order Odonata; family Coenagrionidae; genus Ceriagrion; species Ceriagrion tenellum. The sequence goes on from OY720634.1 coordinate 44,104,893, forward strand.
CTAATATCTCCTAAATTAATCATTAAATATGGAAAAAGTTAATCTTTTCGAACAGCAGGGACACAGGACAGAATTTTGATAGAATAAACTTCAACTTGTGGCATGCAACCACGGCAAAATCGAGCCACAAAAACGGAAAGATGAAAATGTCGCTACTTTTGGTGCTTAAAAATAGCGATGTTTGACAACTCATTTTGGTCGAAAAATATATTTTACAACAGCTTAAACCCTTATCTTTCAATAACAAAAATAAATGAGAGGATTATTTCGTCAAACACACAAAAGATAGGACGAAAATAATGTCCTGCTACGCGCGCGCGCGCTTTGAAAATGACACGATGGGGAGTTATGCGGGTGGCCTGCGCATGCGCTTCGCGACGAATATCCAAGTGAAGCAGTGGTACGAAATTAATTCCTTCTAACCTCCACTTCTACCCACATAAAGATATACCATATATTGTAAAGGGAGGTGGGAGGAGAAATTTACCACTTGTGGTCTTCAACGGTAAGGCAACAGGGCACTGAATCCTTTCCAAGAGACCTTTTAATAAACTTATTAGAATCTTAAGGTGACCTCCGCTGAGGAATAACAAAGCAGAGTCGGCAATAGCAGAATTTAAGGGCTAGAAAAAGCAAATAGTATTTAGTTCGACATGGGCCGTTCAGACTTGTTCCGAGGACGAAATCAAACCGACTCTTAAAACCTCAATATTTGATACCTACATCGACTTAGAGACCGATTCGAAAACAACTTCGACCAAAAGACGACTCCTGTAACGGAGGAAAAACTGATGTCATCTAAACGCTGACGCGCGTAGTTGAACCTGATAATATGGGATCCAAACTAAAGGTTTCCACGTAAGTTAACGGGTAATTCACGGCTATTTCAATGTTTTCACGGTTGAGTAGCCGCCCTGTCCCTAAATCACTCCCCTTGGCCCCCCAAAAAGAATTGGAGAGCGCCTGTCGACGCGCTACCACAGGGTCTCGGAAAACTTTACGTGAAGCATAACTCGCAGGCGCTAGAGAGGCTTACTTTCACTCTCCTCGCCGCTCGAGAGCTCGGAACGGCCCCGGAATACGGAAATCGGTATTCGCGATTCGGGAACAAAAGAAAAAGAACATGCGCTCGCTCTCCTCATGAGTAAGTGGGTCCTCGGATGAATAAGCAAAAGAGAGATGCTACATCGCTCTGGTTAGGCCATACCTGGAATACGCCGCGAATAGCATTTGAGACCCTGGTCATAAATATTTAACTAAAAAATTATTAAACAAAAGAAAAGCATAACGCTTCGCTAAAAGATGCTACGAGCGAACATACACTGTCGCACAACTTCTAGAGGGATTAAGGTGGGAGCACCTAGAGACTCGGAGGCTACTCGCTAGGCTTAGCTTGCCTCACCCCATATCTAGGTCTGACAGAAACGATAAAATAAGAGAGATACATTGCTAAAAGGATAGGTACAAAAACTCATTCTTTCCCCGCACTTTAAGCGACCACAATAAAAATTAAGTTCCGCTAAACACACTCCCATAATACAAGTCACCATTTCACCTCCCAAAACCTTATCCCTTATATCTTTTTGCACGGCTGATGTCCTAACATTAACTGCCACACGCCCATGCGGCGGCTCGCAGGGTAGTATGTAAATGTAGAAGACATTCCCGCACGATGGAAGGCTCACTTTTAACCATCCAACGCTTTTCGAATGAGACTCGGAAAAGTCGCACACATGAAGCCAACACTGAACCCGAATGGTTCCCGATCTCAGATCACGACTCCTAAAGTGAGCGACGAAAACATAGAAATTTATAAAGAAGAAAAGGAAACAAAAATTTGAATTTGATTATTCAAAGTCCTAAAAAGCAGCTCTGCCACTCCTGATATTCAGAATAATAAGCCCATTTAAGTGAGAACAATTCCATCAGTCTCGGTCGCACATTTTAAGCGAGCACTGGTTAGATCAATGATCTCAGATCAGAGGCCACGACTTAATCCGTAGGCGACAAAATAGCAATTTAGGAAGAAGTACAGGAAATATCTTTGCGTAAAACGATCCCAAGGTTTTGGTTTGGTCGGATTACAGAGCCGAAATATTCAGCGAAGGCGAACGGACAAAATGAAAAGTAACAGGATAAAAACCCAAACTAAAATTTAACATAGGTTGCTTCAAATATGAAGAATTACGCGAAGAGGCAGTTTTATGTATAAACGATAGCATTACTATTCCTCTGCTGAAGAATAGTCATTGCTTGAAAACAATATTTTCATAATCCGAGTTTCCAGGAAAACAACCCATACGAATTTCATCAACATTAAAATATCATCGAGTGAATCAAGAATGAATGATGAAAGGGGGGACGATCCGATTCGAGGCATTTAAATTTTTTATAACTCATGCTTTTTACATGTCCGTGATTACAGGAAATAAACATTCTAACACTTTTGAAAACATCGTGCACGCTACAAAATTTAGAATGAATCAAAATAGAGAGAAAGAAAGAAAATTAATCCAAGGATAGAGTGAGAGAAATTTCGGGCACGCACAATCATGACAAGACTTCAATTCGAACATGAATATCTCCAAAACATATCACACACACGCAAGGTTGCTAAGCATTTGAAAAGATTCGGAATCGTACGTCGGAATACAAGAGTATGAAATGAAGGAACAAGGAAGAACACTTTTAATCATCATAGCTCCGATTTTGAAAACCACTACCCGATAAAAATAAGAAGGGAAAAAAGAAGAACAAACTTCTCCAGGTTAAAATACACGCGGGAGACAAAATAAGCGACACAAGGAGAGAAAAAATGAAGGAACAAGGAAGAACACTTTTAATCATCATAGCTCCGATTTTGAAAACCACTACCCGATAAAAATAAGAAGGGAAAAAAAAGAACAAACTTCTCCAGGTTAAAATACACGCGGGAGACAAAATAAGCGACACAAGGAGAGAAATAAGCGCCCCAATTTAAAACATACGCTGAAAATTCTATAAGTTAAATAATATTCTTTTTGCTGATGCTCCCAGTCTGTTAAATATTTACAAGACCTACCGATAAAGTTCAGTTAGAACTTTATGCAAGCATAATTTACAGGGAAAGATACGCGGTCAAGTATTCCTTATGTCAACACAAAAATAGATTCGAATAATAATTTTCCCCAGAAGAATGAGAGCCAGTCAAAATCTCCCCGCGTAACACCCAATCATTTTCGGGGATGAACCTCATCAACCGCGTGTAAGCCACAGAAGTTCCCAAATCTGAAATTGACTTGAATCCCGCCCCCCCCCCCCAAAAAAAAGCGAAAATAAAAAAGAAAAAACAGACGGTCGGACATACGATACGGCTTCCGTGGCCTCACCATGATTCGAAGGTCGATTCCATCAATTTTTTCCCTCCCGAAAGGTTAAGGTTTCCCAATTTTCATTTTATTCACATGGGAAGTTCTAAGTGAGGTAGAAGGGGGATTAGGTTGAGGGCTTGTGGTGGGTTTCCGTTTATGTGTGCGGGGGGGATAGAGAGAGAAGAAGGGGCGGCATTTACGGGAAAATCGATTTAATTCGACTGAACCAAGGTCACGCGACCCCCTCCGCCCCAAAAAATCCGCGACCCCTGGCGGTCATGGCCGTCCCTCGTGTCGACACGAAATCATTTCGGCCGATCCTTCCGAGCACCCCTCCCCCTTCACAAGCTAGAGTTAAGGGGATGGGAGACAGAAATCTCCGATTTCGGACGCTGGGGAGATTTCGAAACGGAAGGGAAGGTGGATTTTCAGGCGGGTCGATGCCAAGGGAGCGAGTAGAGAGTTTTCCCTTTCCCCTCGTATGAAACTCTACGCCTCCCTCGAATGGAGGGAACGGCCGGAGGGAAAGATAGCGCGGAATCGGGGAGGGCCAAGCAGAGAATGCGACAAGGGGTGGACTACGGAAGGAGCAATTCTAGAGTAAAACGGCAGCTCATTTCCATGATACACAGAGCGTAGGCCTTAAAACTTTCACATTCCCCAGAAGCACCCAAAAAGCAAACTGACGACGGATTCGAGCATATCAACGGTCAGCAATATCATTGAAACCCCATGGAATTTTTATTCTCACGTGGGAATGGAATTCGATATAAAAACCCACAATATCATGAAATGTATTGCTTAAATTCGCAGAACATTCAAGCGAGCTGAATTACTGACTGAAAATCTAAATTACTGACAAAATAACAGGCACCGTATTGCTTAATTTTCATTTACAGATTAGAGTACAAGGGAAAAAAATTGAAATTTAATTCTTACACTCATGATCAAGATGTAAACGCAACAATTATAACAAATGCAAAGCGAACAAAAATTTCTACAACAAGTCACTAAGTATCAATACGGTACGGCAAGGGTGTCGTGGGGACAATGCAACGAAAACATCAACGTTGAGCAGGCACAATATGGGAAGTTGAAACGCGGCTAACGTAGGAAATATGGAATCCGTACCGCGCATATTTACTCGATTTACCACGATCGATGCTACACGTGTTCCTTGTAGCATTTCTTTTCCTCTCCGCGACACGAAATGCTTTTTCGTACTCAGAAACTACAAACAGCCGTGTTCCGACCACCAAACACACAAATAATGAATATTTCCCTCTTGATAAATCAAAAATGGTAAACAACCCAACCGTCGGCTAAAACTATGAGGACGTCTTCAAACAGTGATAAAAAATTCAGTGACGAAAGCCCGGAAATGTAAATTTCACGAACAACATTGTCTCATTGTTAAGATATCCTAACCTAAAAAATTTTAAGGAATGATCCCCTCCCATGCACTTTTCGGAGATAACCAAGTCGAACCATGACCACATGACCCTACGAAACAAATAGCTCTCTTCTAAATTCTGTCGTAAAATGAACAAAAGAAAATTCTCAAGCGAGAGGACCACTATAAATCGCAACTAAAGGTATCCAAAAATAACAATTATGGAATTGCTTAGCCAAGAAAATTGAATTGAGGATATGTTTTCTACGAAGAACCTTACAAAAGAGTAGTATCAGTGTTGAATAGCTAAGTCTTTAACCACTGTTAAGGCTAAATATTGTACCCATTGTACCCTGCTACGATAGCAAGGAAACTTTTTCCCAAATTACAAAAATATATACAAATAATACTTAAAATTCACAAAGACAAAATAATTGCTGAATTCAATAACGATCAAGAATGAGATTGGCGCTTAACTATAAAGATCTATTTAGACTGATTTTAAGTGCCACAAAGTTGACAGAGAGGTCAACGAAATTTCTCTAAGCCTACAAAAAGGGATATAAAAAATGCATTATCACACTCACCTGAAGAATTTGCTGCTGGAATGCCTGCTCCTGAAGTACAGAATCCATATGGAAGCTATTTGCCAAGTTGTTCAAATCGTTCCGACGAGATATCGCCGGACTACCGAGTGGAGAGTTCCCCGCGATATCTGCCAAAAAAGATGGAAGGAAAGAGGTTACATTTGACGGTCAGAAACATAATTACAACGACATTTATCGGATGCCTCGATGGCCAAGGCCAAAAATTAATTTCATCGACCGCAGATTAAATGACATAAGAGTTTTATCGCGTTATTTTGTGATGAACGTGGGAGGAAACATATACCCGATCCGCATTGTGAAAATACACCCATCTATAATACACATTTACACGGCTTCTGTCTCGCGAAGGACGAATCTCCGATAGAAATGTAACCCAATGCGGAAATGAGGCAAAGCAAACCTCGTCAGCATGAAATACATTCCTTTTAATGCACAGAAGTCCACGGTTTTGCTTTTCGATTACAATTTAGAATTATTAGGGGAAACATTCAACGGTAGGCTGAATAAAGGAAAGAGGTACATAAAATAATCTTCAGAATTGCCGTGACTAACAGAGGGCCATCGGGAAACCTATTTCGAAGAGCATTTAAACACATTAAACATTAAAAACCCGACCGAAATATTTACAGTAACACTGTCTTGAAATTACGATGGAAATATTTAAGAGGAAACTAAAGAAACAGTCAAGTTTCATAACTTTTTTGATTGTCGCAAAAATTAGAAGCACTTTTAAGTTCTAACACGTCCTGTTTACATAAATGGAGGAAAAACGCTAGTCAATTATATATTAATTTTTTTAAATTTTTACATTTATTCGATAAACCATTATCAACGCTCTACAATTAATCCCCTGAAATTTCGGGGAATGATAGCGAATGGAAAACACTCAAGGAAAAACCCCTAATAAATTCCAAAGAATTTATCTAATTGATAGGTATATTAAGATTTTAAAGAATCCATTTCACAAAGATAAGGCCGTTTACTAGTAAACAAATGAACTATTCCGTTGACCTTCATTATCGATAGTACTACCCTTGGCCTTCCAAACTCTGAAAAATATTGACTGTACGTGAAAAATGACCAAAGATAACGAAGCCGCGGCGGTTATCCATGGCATCATCAAAGGCAAATGATACGCTAACATCATCGAAGGGGATGGCGGTTTGCGCCATTTCCCTTTAATGATGTTAGCATTTCATTTGTTTCTCCGACCTAAGAAAGGGTCAGTCGATATATCAATTACTTAATAGTGTCACATTCTTGAAATGCTCACAACATCCTTCTGGTGGCATTAGCAATCATTTACACGGATGGCGTAACTGTTGTACTTTAAACTCAACATTTACCACGAGGATCGAGGATTAAGCAACAACTGGATAAATAACGTTGAGCTTGGTTTGAAGGGAATTACTATTTCCCATGTTGATTTTTCAATGATCATAAAATTAAAACATTTCACCTCATCCAGATATGTGTGACTCTCATAAGAGAAATCGGCCGATGAAAAGAGTCCTTGGGATGCTGGACCAAGTTTCCATTCTAGCCAATTAAATTAATAAAAATGTTCTACACAGTAATACTGGCTGTTCATATCTAACAGTCTTAACAATCATTCGCCCATGCAATTTATGAACGTCAGGAGGTAGACCCTGCTTATACAGCAAAATCAAAATATGCGATTTTATTGGAGGACTGCTCTTCCAAGAACTCTGATGCTACTAAAGATATGCCTCGACTAAGTTAAATGAGATGGATGTTGACATTAAACCACGATACCTGGCTATTACTCAAGCAACGGTATGAGCCAAATATGGACTACGCGTCTTGGACGCCACTACGAACTACGCGTATTGGACGCCAAACAAGAGTTAACTCAGAGCTCAAGCTCATGACGGGAACCCCGAAAGCAAGTTAGGCGAAAAGTGTGCAAATGACAAACTTTTCACCCCAATTCGCAAGCTAGACTAAGCCAATCGGAAAATTTAGGATCAAACAGCGAGATGATGTGCAATTTTTAAGTTACTAAAAATCAACGATTATTGATACCAACAAATCCTAGCCATTTATGACGTATAATCATGAGGACATAGCCCTAGACAAAAAATTTTAAACGGCAGTATTTATAATTATGATCATCCAAGTTGAAGGAATTTCGTCCCAGACATCCATGAAAGCACACTTTATACCGTCATATTATCCCCGCATTGCGTTTCTTCCGGCAGATTTAATCCAGAGAATGTTTAAAATAAGACATATTGGGTTAATGCTGGCAGTTTAATTTGTCAGCGAAATACATTTCAGCTGGTTGGGATCCCGCCCTGAGACCAGGACTGAGCAAAACCTCCTCAACCGGGGTTTAACATTAAATCTACAAATACGGCCGAAAAAATCGAACCATTCCAAGAGAGGAGTGCCCCGGCAGCGCTCGATCATTTCATTTTAATTGAAATTTGCAACCAAAACAGGCGAACACGAATACACCAAACTCATTTGGCTCCGCGTTCGACGGAGTTATGGGAGTAATTTCGAAAGGACCAATGATGAATATTGGACAAGTTTGAAGGGAGGAGGGCGAAAAGAGGGGAAGCAAGACAGAGAGAGGGGGAGGGAGAGGAGAAAGGCAGAGAGGAAGCGAGGAAGAGGAAAAGATGGTTTTTGATATCTCTCCCCCGCTGACAACTTGCTTCCAAGAATCAAGAGATAATAGCGCCGGAGAGGGGAAGTTGGTGGACATGGAGCAGAGGGTAAGGGGGGGGGAGAAGAAAGGGGCGGCGTTGTTGTATGGGGTAGAAAAACGAGCGTGTTTACGAGGGAGAGGCAGTGTTGCCACTTCGTCGCTAACATTTTCGGGATTGCATTTCGCGTCTTTTCTTATCTCACAATGGTGGCAATCTCGCTTCCCTCGAGCTTTGGCCGTGACGAAAAAAAACAGCAAAACGGCACGCCAATGAAATTGGCAATCACCCGTTTTCATGATAGTAGCGAGAAAACAAAGCATTACATTATGTTTATCATACTTTGCGCCGTAAGGATGACATAAATGCATCCCCGGCGAGGTAACTGGCATCGTTTTCAGGGCGATAACTTCTTGTAAAAGATCATACAAACAAGGACGGTATGTTTTGTATTACATGCACAATATCAGCGACTTTTGAGGTTTAAAAAGAAATCGGGTAATATATGGGATCCCCAATCTTCTTATATAAACTCTTTGAATATATAAACCGATTAACAACCTGACCAGTTAAACTGTGATGCAAAGCGTCGATTTTTTATGGTTTTATTATTGAGCCGACTGTTGGGAAAAATATGTAACGGTAAATAATTAAAAGTAATACAGTAGTAAATGAAATCATAAATGAGAGAAATCTACTTATAAATTCATAGAGATGATATTAATGTAAATTAACTATGTTAACTAATGAATCAATACACTTCGAATAAATGCCAGTACGGCAAAAACTACGAACAAATGCAGTGAAAGTGACTGTACCACGTAAACGTACGAGAATCTTTCATTATTTTTTCTAATTTGCTAATAGCATTATTCCTTTCATATATAACTAACTATTTCCCGAACTTCATCATATTGCATCCCAATCACTACCTCACTTATTCCAATTCCAATCATTCCCTCCACGCCATTCCCTTACGGGAGAGGCAAGTCAACATACTTAAAACTGTCATGCCTACGGAACTGGCTCCCTCCAAATAACTGCTCTCATAATTCCCTATCTGAGTATAACTCTTTCCTTTCCATTCCACTCACGCATTGCTTCACACAAGAACTCCTATTGTCAAGGCAACAAACATTTCTCCTTTTCATACACTCTTCCACCACATTTGACCAAGACATTCTTCGTCTACCCCTTCATCTCATACGATTCAATCCACAAAGTATATGCTTTGCCAGTTGACTCTCATCTATACCCTAAACAAACGAAGCACTCTCCTTTAAATATCAGCCCAGTCCACTGGAGAATCCACCCTCATTCTTTCATTACCAATTTATTCTTAATCCTTTCCTTCCCACTTATACCACCAACATTTCTCACGAATTCCATTTCCACAGCATTTGGCAATTTACTCTTATGCTCATTCTGACATAGCTTTCGCAACCATACAAAAAATTTGAAAAAAAAAACAATGTTTTACACCACTGTATTCGCCTAGGTAAAAAAAAGATCATTCCTTGATAATTGGTCGACCATGTAGTTTCTATCTCCAAGACGCATAAAACGTTGAACTATATCACTTGGAGCCGAATTCGACTTCATTTGGAGCTCGTAGCGACCGTATCGCTACCGCACGGCACCGTTTACAAATCCCAACTGGCAACGCTGAAACGAGGAGGCAAAAGGGGAGTCTCGTGGGGAGGAGGAAGAGGGGGGTGAGGGTGGGAGAGACGAAGACCGGGGAAGGAGGGCGAGGGGATGGAAAGGAGTGTGGGAGTCGGAAAAAGAGGAGATAATGGAGAGAAATAAGGAAAGGGTCGAAGGGGGAGAGCGAGAGAGAGGAGGGGTAAGGAAGGGAGAAATTCCGAGAAGAGGTAATTACCCTCCCCCCAATTCGCTTCTCTCCCTCCCTCCCTCCCACCCCCTCTCCCAATCGCACTCCAAGATCCGGAGAGCGTACCCTGCGGATTCGGTCCAAAAATCAGCGAGCGAGAGCTCACTCGCCCGATGGAATGAAAAAGACCTCGTTAACGGAACGAAGGGTATCACGAAGACAGAGAGAGAGAGAGAGGGATACGGGGAGAAGAAAGAGATTTACAGAGGAGGATTTGAGAATTCTCTCTCCCAAGATTAATCCGAAGAAAGTGGACAATACCCGGGCGAGAGATAGTGAGGGGGGAGGGGAGTGAAAGGGCATGAAGGACAGAAGGGAGGTCAAAAAAAAGGCGAAATAAGGACAGGACCACACTGCGGCAAAGTGGAACTAAAAGGACACGAGTGGGCGGAATGAAAATGACAAAGCGAAGGTCGGAGAGGACGTAACTACTAGCTGGCCCACTGATAATTTTCTTCAATATACACTTTTCTGGGGACTGGGCGCATCATACCCTCGAAAGAAAACAAGGCCCTAGAATAGAAGATGACATAAACGGCGACAAACGAACAGATCCATGAATTGGAAGGCGAAATACTCGCTCAAGGCGGGGCACGAGACCACGCCACCCTCTCGTCCCAGGATATCTTAACTTAACCACCGAATCTGCTTTGTCCTTAAATGCGAATACTACTTCAGCTGCAAAATTTCTTCCGTAGAAACTCGTGCTATCTCAGTTCCTTCTCAACCTCCAGTAATAATATTTGGCATTAATTTACGAGATATTCAATGACGTTATGGTGGTGCTAGCGGCGGAGTCCAGTTATACTACATCAGTTTCATCTGAGATTGTAGAGTATATACTAAGGTAATTGAATACATGGAATTCGTCTTCATTCTATGAAATCTAAGGAAACCATACTTCTTCAAGCAAAAACTAAGCTAATGAATGATGCGCCACAGGTGATTCGTGAGGATACTAATGAATTTCTAAGAGCCTCTGATAACCAGCACGTTTTTTCACCATTTAGTCATTCATTTGTAATTACATTTCTTATCTCTTTCATCCACTAGCCGAAAAGAATTCTTTAAAGAACATTTCTTTCGCATTCATTGAAACAACTACATGGTTTTAGCCAAGAAATAAGATTCTCAGGAATGTTGATTTTTTAAAACATTCGGCTAGGCAAAGACTGTCCTGATTGCATTCCAAACAAATGACTTACTAAATAATGCCTAGCATAACCATACTTATATTTGCATTAATATGGAACGGAAAAATGTAAAATATGTACGAGAATCTATCGCAATAATTGTCGTAGGGACATCAAAAATTAGCGCCAGGATTAAAAAACGGAATATTGTTTGAACTGCTGAAATAGGATGGGAAAATAAAGATTAACCTACAATTTGTCCAGTAGTGAAGCATCGGTGATATACGAAAATTCATGACATTATCACTCCTCGGTAACATTCTAACCCGTATAATACAATGAATTCTTTAAATGAAAAGAAATTAACTCATACTTAGAGAATACAATTTCGTACTTTTCCACAGAATTTTATTTTGTGTGGTACAACGCGTTAAACCAACATGCGGCATCATCAGGTACATGACTTGTACCTGATGACGCCGCAAGTGGGAGAATCGCCTTGTACTACATAAAATAAAATTCTGTGGAAAAGTACGAAATTATATTCTTTAAGTATGGATACTGTTAACTTCCACGAAGTGAAGCCTGAAACTTTAGAGTGTAGAAATTAACTCATGACGAAATGAAATAGCAAGCAAAATATACAAGTTCAAACTAATTTCAGAGAAAAATGGGTCCTTACTTTAAAAAATAATAAAAAACTCATTCATGGGTAATTAAAAAATATGACATGATGCTAACTTGACTCAGTTTACTTTAAATTACTTCACAGAGAAGGTTCAGCTTTCAGTTCACACAGAATCACGACAGGAATGAAGGCATGCTACACAATAGTAATGGAGGAATTGAGAGGAATGAAAACTTTTAGAAACTCTCCCAGAGAAATATAAAATTTCTCTACCGCGGGGCGTTGGAACGAAACTTTGGAAGAGGAAGATAACACACCTTAGCATTTAAGGCAACCTTACAATTAAAGAGTCCCTTCGCATTTTCTGAGTCCCTCTTGCATCTATGGGTCTATCCAAGCACTCAAGGTCCGTTCGCGTTTAAGGGAAAAGCACGAAGTATGACGAACCTCCGGGAAAGTAGCGTTGGGAAGTTGAAAACTTCCCAGACATCTAACCCTGCCGCCACTCCCCCGAACGGCTGAGTAGATATGCCTCAATGTGAGAGCCGATAAATTCCCGAACGAGCACTAAGAATAATCTCTCTTTCCTCACCGAAGCTACCGCGATAGTTAGCTAGTCAGCTCGGGAGGGAAGGCGGGAAAACATGAGAAGATCGTAAAAATTAAGGAGTTCTCAGAGAAAGTTGGAAGGTGTTAGCGGAGAGTGATCTCGGAGGTGCGAAGCTCACGCAGTAACAAAGCAGTAGGGACTGGAAAGGGAAAAAGAGAGTGGAAAAGAGGAAGAACATGGGTGCAGTACGAACAGAAAGGGTGGAGAGACGCGAGGAGCTTCCTCCCAACGGGATACCGAGTTTTCCAGGAGTTCGGCGCCCGAGTCTTTTTTTTTATTGCATCCCGAGGGGTAAGTTGGATGGACCTTCGGGAATTTCCTCTCATGCAACCGACACGCAAAGGATATCAGGCTACCATTCTCCCCATCCCGAAATTTTCTAGCTTCCTATTCCCATCTTACACCCCACATCCCCTCACCTCCTTCAGCGAACTATTTCCTCCATCCCCCACGCGTGGGAAAAGCACACGGCGAGAGAGAGAGAGGAAAAGCGATGAAAAGCCAAGGCCACCAAAGCTTCTTCCCCTCATCCAAGGATCAAAGATGCCCGACCGTCTGATAAAACGACGGGTAAGGAGAAGCCCGGAAAACCCAAAAAGCTTGGTTACTCAATACGCAGGTGCTTGGAGACGGGCCCAAAACCAAGTGCGGCGGGGGAGGAAGTCCACTTGGCTCCATTTTTTTTCTTTTTATGGAAAAGCACAAGGTGCCACGATATCAGTGGGAAAACACGTCGAATCAAGTTTCCGAATCTCTACAGAATTTGACCGGGAAAACTGCCGTGATGATAGCCGCCGGCAACGTGAAGGATGGGCTAAAATACATAATATTTCAGCGCCCTCCACCAGCTATATGTTCAACGAGTACAAACACTCAACCCGCCATATATTTTAAAATGTTCAAATTTCGAAGCGAATTGACATATCCTGTATTTGAAATATATCTGCTACCATAAAATAAAAGAGAAGGGAAAAAGCCCTCAATTTTTAACAAATTTCAACCGTTATACTTGTATAAGTACTCAATATAAACGTGTAAAATTTCATACACTATAAAAATGCAGTACGAAAATGCGACATGAACATTTGCGTCGAATTGTAAGTATTTTCGTGGCGAAAAGTGCAAGCGTAAGGATAGAACTTTATAACCTACGATTACTCCAAAACAAACGCAATTTTCATCCAGAGTTGGAATTAGAACACGCGACCACTGCCAGGCAGCTGCATTATCAACTTAATTCAGGCGAATGGCCCAGTTTACTTTTTAATATTTTATTGGGAAAATAATGGTTTCATCTGACTTAACTACCAAAACCACATCTTTAAAGAACGGAACGGAGAGAAATAATACCATTCCTTTTAATCATTAAGTCTTCCAATAATAATTATTTTATCATCATTAAAACCTGCACGCTCGATCGAGCGTCCATGGCATAGCACCAAAGCAGTGGGTTAAGAGAATTGCCCACGTACATCTTATTCAATCGAATGGATAATGTATTGAGAATCATCTAAACATCATTTAACTGGTCAGATTATTTAGCGACCATATTTAAGGGCATTTTTAGAACAATATGTTTCAGGCAAGAAAGAATTTTCTCGCGCTTTTCGCGAGAAGCTTTTCATAACCATTATAATGCGAGAAAATTCATCAGTTGCTTTTAAATGCTCAATGAAGCAAGTTCAAAATCTAAAATGCTCATATGTTTCGTAAAATGGTCCGGGAATAACATTTTACCTTATCTCTTAATTATTGTCCCACTTATCTGGTCGCGGATCATTTTTTATGGACGATGGCAAGAAGATGAGGTGGTAATTATGCCCATGGCCCGTTTCGCATTTTGACATTAATGCCTTAAAAATATTGGCACGTGTTATTCATCTATCATCGATTATTACCTCCAGATTATACCATTATTAAGGCTGGAGTAGAAAATATGATTAACGGTTTAGTACCCCTTAACTTCGCTCTTTTATAAAGTTAAGTTGATTAAATTCGATTTCTTTACCTGAAAGAATTAACCAGCTACTCACCCGACGGTAGGACTTCTTTGCAGTCTATTCAAGAACCACGGTCTTATTGAATTAATTTTTTTTCACGCACTAATCTGCAACAATATATTCAGCTTCAGGGGTAAATAAGCCAACGAGACTACTTTTTAGCAAACCATGTCAATTAACTTCTAGCATACATGATGACCTCTTCAGTAGAGATTTTTTGAAAAATCTCCTGCACATAAGAGTCAGAGTAGGTTTGAAGTCCACGGACATAAGAGCTTCTCATTTTTCTCAGAGTGCCCGCCATCCACTATGGAGATGATCTATCTTCACGTGCGGCCCACAGTCCAGCCCAGTCTTGCCCAGCTTGCGGTTCGATTCGCTTCCAAGGTCCTCCAAGGAGAAAACCCACAGGGGTCATTACTTCCTAATCTCCGGCAGATTACGCATTCGACACTTGACCCGCGCGATGCCGAACGTCCCATAACAAAAAAGAGTCGAGGCACACTTTCCCGAAATCAGCCCAAACGATCCGACCCAATGAAAGTCGCAAGAAACTGTACTGTTGACTAAACAGCATTCGCTGTTTAGCCAACAGCACAGTGGTATTTGCTTAGACGGGCTTCGACAGTTAAGGACATTTCGCACTTCCTGCACCCCTCCATGAGCCTCCCCAGGATTGTATGACAGGAGGTGTTGAGACACCAGCTAAAACAATGGTGGAATGGAAAAATGACTGGGTTAAGTGCACTTCGGTAATGGATTCTAAACCTGTTGTCTTAAGGGCATCCCGTGGCCGCCGGTATCGCACCACCATTCGTCTGCTATGGGAATTTTTAACAATAAGCTAACAGTTTGAATAGACTCAATATAAAAAAGAATACAGATGTTGTCAATGAGTTCAATTATCAACCTAAACTAGGAAGCAACACTTATAAAATGTGTCTTTCCATTATCTTTTCCCCAGCCCCTCACCAAGCATAATAAACGAACTAAGAAATGAACATGTCTCTACCAAAAATTGGTTTCTACACTTAGGAAACTCAGAAAATTAATAAATGTTTAGGTTATTCATAGGTCACCCTATCACAGAAGACCGCAAGCAGTTTTCTTTCGTAAAGATTTAGCCTAGGCACATGCAATCACCCATGGCCTTAACGTAGTCTTGAATTGCTCATTCATAATTCTCTTCTCCTCATCATACACATCCGCATTGGTTTTATTTTCTTCAATTTCATTCCCTTCGTGGCTTCACAACAGTTTTACAAGATACTTCAAAGACAGTGATTCTGTCTTCTTGATCCATTTCCCCTTACCACATTGTTTAGAGCATTATTTCTCCTTCTCAATATAACTTGTTCAGTGATAACTTTTTTCTACGGATGAAAAATGGCATGCTAATTAATTGATTTTAGTCAGTCGCTTTCAAAAAAACGTTTAAAATTCTACAGAATAAATCAAACAAGGAGGGTTTCTCGGGTGTGCCACCAGGTTACAGGGTCCACGTCTGTAGACGCTTCCACGAAGGACACGCTTTTCACTATCAGGGCTTCCGATGCCTCAATGATGAAAAGACAGCCGTTTTTCGATACGTCAGCCTAAAACCTCGTAAAAAGTTTGACAAACCTTCCCCCACAAGATTTTTCGGGAAAGCATCAGTTTATTCAAGCAAAAGCCAACACAAATTTTACAGATTTTTACATAATCTACAGAAAATCACATTTTGCAGAATAGGAGTCGCCATTCCCTATGAAACTCCATTTAGTCCCCCAAGGGAGGAGGAGGGTCCCTCACTGGGGAAGAACTCCTGCAATTCCAATATGTCCACAGAGGGGATTGAAAAGACGCTGAAATCGGATGAGTACGAATATTTTTCCTTTCCGGACAAGGGGCGACTTCCTTTCTCAGACACTTCATTTCCCCGTCCAACCCACGACCCTATCCAACGATTCTGACGAGGCCGGAAGTCTCTGGAAACGCGTGGCGGTGAGACGGAGATAGGGGGGGAGATTGAGGAGGGGGAGGAAACTTGGCGTCGAGTGGACCCACAACACTATCCCCTGTGTACAGACTCACAAACACGCCCACTAGCATCAAGGGGACGGCGACAGGGGGCGGGGCGAGTGAGTGGAAACGCCAAAGACATTATGAGATAAGCTACTACGGCGCTAATGTAGGAACTGCGAATCAAGAAGTCTGAAATATGTACACTTGAAAGGGAGCAACTACCATGCAATGAGATGAAGAGTCAGAATTTGAGATGCCATATCTTAATAACGACTGAAGTAATTATTTATAAATGAATAGTAAATTAAGGTTCATTAATAATTATGTTCTACCATTGATAGAGTTTTAAAATCATGTTTCAATAGCCATTATGAGGGTTTTATTAAAAATATAACACGGTTAATGCCAACGAAAAAGCAGTAGAGCAAATTATAACGCTAAAACCTTGAAAGTTATGCATCCGACTCATAAGTGCTTTAGAAAAATTTAAGATGCATAGTGTTACGGGGGTGTACCGAATAATATTATATGATGACAGCATTAACACCGGAAACTTTAATTGCTTGATTTGATTCGAAGGTAATTCAAGTTGCCTCAATTGTGGCAGTTTTCAGGTACCAAATGATGAGGTAAACCATTGTCGTGAAACGAAACTTTCACGAAATTTTTAGCGTGACAAATACCCATAACGACATGCAATTTTTTTAAATTGATGCTGAAACTTAAGGGTTGCGGCGATAAATTATTCCATGCTTGAGATAAACGTATCCGGTGAGGGAATTCCATTTCAATACGACAAAAGCTAACCAGCTTAGATAGCAGATTTTTGACCATCGCTTAGATAGAGCCTCCATAAATTTCCATCCTCTTAACAGTAAACTGAAACTATACATGGTCATTATGGTGACTGAAGCGATCAGAGAAATACGATAAAACTAGCAAATTTCCCATTCGAGTTCAGTTCTTACCTGAAAAATAGATGCGAGGGATCTCAGAGTCAGCGTAAGACATTAAAAAAGCAGAAATACAACGTTCCCCGGGAGACGTAATTAATCGATGTCAAAGACTGACATTCACCTGATTTCGAACAAGCGTCGGGACTAATAAGACCATGTATTATCAGAATTTGTACAATATTTCCACCACCAAAATATATTTAATCGTATTCGAGGAATATAATGGCCAAAAACAATCCATAAGGCTTGCACAAAAAGTCACAGCAAAAACACTTCACTTTCGACTCAAATTTGGCAGAACAAACTGCTTCCGGTGAGATGCTGCGGAATAGCAGCACGTCTGGATGAATAAATACTTCGGTACAGTCCACTAATTTTTATTACGTACTAAGCGAAATGAAAGGGTAATGGAAACTCAATGAGCGGTACCAATAGAAATTGATTCAGAAGACGGCGATTGGGTTGGTATAGTTGCTTTAGCAGTCTTTACCTCCGAAACACCGGTGTTTGAATCCATATCGACGGCGCATATTTTTCAATGGAAATCCGATCCTTACTTGGCCGTATTAAGGTGGTCACTTTAAGTGCACAACTTCGTCCATCAGATGTGGCGTTACAATGTGGTCCTCTTGGTATCTCCTTTTAAGGTTGATTCCGTCGCCTGGATTCTCTCCGCTGTTGTCCTACAAATTTTTCTTCTCTCTCTCTCTCTCTCTCATTACCTCTCTCTTATTCTCTCTCTTATTATCTCTAAAAGTCTCATTACCAGGATGGCACAAACTAATTACCGAACTTATTCTAATGATGACACATGTGCGCTAAAACTAAATGCACCCACCTGAATGGATATGGGTGAAAATATATGTCTTTGGTGGCATGGTAACGTCAACGCCCTAAAATCTCTACGCCGAATGCTCGAATTCCGCCTGGGCGGCTTTTCACAATTCAGGGCATGGCTGTATTCGTCCGTCAAAATATAATACATTGGAGCAGGGCGTTCGATATTTAGTCGACAGTACGGCTCTTATGGAGGTTCGTTTCCTTCTCTTCGCTCCATGTACGCGGCGTGTTTTTTAAGTACTGTTTTTATACTAAACAAACACAAGCACATTTACCAAAAATGTGATTATAACATGAAAGCCTATACCTTAATCTACTTTTCTAATAGTGCTATTCAGTTTACTATCCATTGATCACGGAGTCGTCCAATATGCATGTATTATTGCCTAAAGTAAACTTAGTTAAACTTTGCGCGGTGCTGCTAAAAATGGTTGCCTACGTGCCATGTGTGCATTTCCTACAGGAGAGAACATGGAGGGTAAATTTGGTAACACCGCTGTCCGTAATTCCTATGCTGTCAACTAATGTGGAACGCTCTATAGTAATAGACGAAAGCTGTTACAAATAAAGGCATAATTATTAGCTCTGTAACTATTTAATAAAATTAAACTCAACATAAGTTTTCCCGAGGTCTCTTGTCACTCAAATCGCGACTTTAAATTTATAGTCGCCCGCGGCCACTGATTAGAGAGTAGTGGCTGGTGTGTCCATGAAACACGGCGGTGGCAACGGAGGGGAAGGATGAGGCTGGGCCGGAGGGGATCGTGGGACATTCAAAGAGAATCTCACACCCTTCCCGACGATCCCCACCACGACCCCCGAATAACTCCGCCCCGGACACCCAGTGGGCAGTTCGTTAACCTCTTAAAAGCGCGAAGATGCAAGAGACGGGAAGGGAGGAGGAGGAGGTAGGGCTGGATGTCAGAAGGCGGTCTTGTCCTTGGGGAATGGAGCTTTGAAGGGGAAGAAGGACTCCCTCCTATGGAAGAAATGGACACCCGACCTCCTCGACCGCTGGGCCCACCCGCAAACGATGCGAAAGTGAACGATGAAAAAAACCGCACCGGGGGTTCACTTCGTCTCGACTGAATCAAGGTCGCGTTCGCGGCGGCCTGTGATGAAACAGTCTCCCGGCCAAAGATTTCCCGACAAACTGTAACCAAATGAACGTTAGGCGTCAAAATGACTTATTTTCCCGCCCACATCACGCACCGGTCGAAACGATGCGCGGTGATTTTTTGGCTTGGATTTTAGAAAAAAAATAAATACCCTACAACTGTAATTAGTTGAAAACTTAACTGTCTCGAGAAAATTGTATTCCACACATAAAAATAGCGTATCCTACGAGGAATGGCTGTAGAAAAGTCACTGTACAACGGTGACTGTACAACAGTTATCCGTCAAGAGACGAATCCGAGAAACAAATGAATAATATTTGCTGGAACGTTATCAGCGGTGAAAGTTGAGGATGGCCGCTGCTAACGGCAACGCAGAATTTGATGTACGAAAACATACCTTTTCCCTCGGCCCAAGAGACGCAGGCTTATTTGAGAGTGAATTTCCGAGTAAAGAAAAAGGTGCTTATTGTGATAAATATAAAAGCTAATAACACACTTGAGAAGTACATACACGCGCATAAGAGTTAAGGATCACCACAGGTGCTGGTTAGAGTGAAAACAGACTGTTCAAAGGCAAGAAATCACACTTCCGATCGATGGTTAACTTCTGTATAAGTAGCAAACAATAAAAATGGACGAGAAAAAATAGACTTATTTACTTATGCTATCGCACTTACAGAAACGTAATTTTAACTTAAGTCTAGGGTCTAACTAAACCTAAATCATAGGCTTGAATATAACTTAAGGAACCGCTGGTCTGGTCATCAGAGAATCAGAAAGCACGAAATGTAGCAACAAAAACCCAAGCTTCTCACTGTTCCAGTAATGGTTCACACGAAGTCATTGGCCAACAAAAGATTTCATTGTATAATAAAAACAAGCACAAACGCTATTTTCTCACTGCAATAAAGAATGTATGGCAAAGTTTTAAGGTTCATCTGTAAATTCGATAACAATTGGTATATTCGACGTTTTCAACTTGTGAAAAAAAGATAAAATTACATTTCCAGAAAATGAGAAGAAAAAAAATCCAGGATAAAATTTGACGGTCGTAATTTATACACGTGTGTACATTATTTAAGATATATTCCGACTTCCTCAATACAGGTCGTGATTTGAATAGCTGGCAAGTAATGCAAGCTAACGTTTCCTTCGATTCCATTTACCTTCGAACTCCTGACGCTGAACAGAGCAGCGAAAAAGGCAAACATAACAATTATCACCATCTTTCTGCCATGAAAAATAGTATGCACTAATCTCTAGAGATAAAGTTACCGAAAGAGACGAGCAGATAAGTGAGCTGACCACGGACACCATGACGATCAAACGCCTGGGATGCAACAATGGCTGCGTAACAATTAGCGGGTTTTCAACTAGAAGGGAAAAATCAGGCCGCAGAAAACGTATCCTTAGGACACGAAGCAGGTGCCGAAACTAGCACTGTAATTCTTAGCCTCCGGCCACATTCCATGTGAGCAGACAACGTAAATTGATGATAATGACTCGCGAATCGGTTCCACCACTCCATGATACGCCAAACGACAAGAAAGACGGCCGTTCGCAGAAAAAAAATCAAGAAAAATGAAAATAATCCCCCTGTCATTTGCTCCAATAATAGGGTGGCCATGAAAGTGGTCAGCAGGACGATAATTTGCCTTTCTTCCTCGCTCTCCCGTTTCATCTGTAAGTAATTGCAGCCGGAGCGAGTTTCTATCCCCAGTCAGGGGCGAGACTCCGCGGGGAGACATTTCATTCCGCGCAGCTCAATGAACGGAGATTGGAGAAATCTTTCGGATTAATTTTTGAAAAGATCCGCTGATTTACTTGAAGGGGATGTATGTAATTATTTTCATCGAACTGCCGACCAATTGTTGTATTCAACAGAGTTGTCACAGAATAAGGTTTCAGAGTAGCCGTTGATTCAGATCACAGCAAATAAAATGAACCAAGGAACCTACAATTTTCAGATTATTGTACTACCGTCCTTTAAAATTCAAATAAAGGAAAATTCAACCAATTGGGTAAGAGAAAATATTCCACTCCGAAGAGCGGTGGCAGAAATTTCAAGCTTCCAAAGCCTGAATGATCCGCATCATTCTCAATCGATTTCCAGTTTCATTTCTCTCGGAAAATGAGCACCCATGCCCCTCGGTTTCAAATAAAAGGTATTCACTCAATACTTATGACGAGGATTTCCTTCATAGAACTACGATCTTATTTTCCATCACATATTCTCACTTCCGATTCCAATTATCAACTGTTTTTGCAACAGAGAATGAGTAGCCGATCTCAACAGCCAAGGGTCTCTTCAATTTCTCCTCTTGCCGTAATAAGTTCCTCACTAATAGTCAAGGCAAAACAAGAGCGTACAAAATGAGAAAACACGAGCTCAAACAAAAATTGATTCTCTCTACAACATCATACACGTAATATCGTAACGGAAAATGTGAACTGTGTCTAAAATGCATTCGCGCACACGTATTCAAAGTCAGTCCCGCAAAAAGGGTTCGAGGACAGTCACGGCAATGTACCGCTTGATTTATACTTTCTGAAACATTAGGTAAGCAATATAATCACGAAAAATTTCATTGTATGTTTAATGTTGACGCGCACACGTATTCAAAATCAGGCCCGCAATAAGGGTGCGGATACGCAAAAAGGATAGTAACGGCGATGTGGCGCTAGCTAGGCGATACATTCCGGCACAATAGTTTTGTGACTGATGACACGATAGAAATATATGCGGTCTAGTTCAATCGGATACACAACTAAAACGCGAGGATGATCATTAGTTGGCGCCGTGCATGCGCGAGGCGCGGGGTTGCGGTGCCACACAGAGGTCGGAAAACGCGATCTGGCAAGGTAAAAGTAAAAAAAAATCGAAGCTGGAATTCCCAAAAAACTCTGGTACGGCTGAAAAGAATATACTTTGAGCTACATAATTTTTTATACTTTCATTCAAATAGAACATTATGCAGCCATCCACAGGGCTTGTAAATAACAACTTCCAGTCCGCACTACGTTTTTGAATTTTAGCTGGTGGAATTCGTTTGAAGAAAATAGGATATCATAATTTTATTTCCCAACTGTTTGCACTAACATACTGGAGAAATAATCCAAATTTAACACTTCAGGCATTATTGTGTGATAAAGGCACAAAAGATGTATCATCTAATACAAAATGAAGAGCGACTGGAATATTTTTGTGGAAATTTGAGGCCTACAAAAAATACTCTCGTTGCCACGTCGTAAAACCCGTTTTACATGAAAGCACAGAATTACGCAATTTAATATTGCATGTTATTTTCAAGCTGGTGTGTAATAGTTATTAATTTAGAGCAGGGGCTATTTTCCATCTCACGTTCATGCATTCGCGCAGGCGTTCTTGCAATTCACCGCATTGCACGACGCAAATTGAAATGCACGTTCGTACACATAACACATATTTCGTCGACGATTCCCGAGTGAAACGAGCTTAACATTTGCCAAAATACATAGCGAGTGGAATCATAAGAAACGATTGGCGTAAAATGTATCTGCTCCAACCGGATTCTTTTTGAATAATGCTTCAATTACATGGGTAACCACTAGCTGTCCCAACCAGGCTCCGCGTGCCGCAGCGTGTGGAGCGCAGACGCCTTGGCTCCTCAAGAGTCCGAGGGATGAGGTGTTATTTAACGCAGTGTACAGAACTTAATTTACAGAAAATTAATCTTCTCCCTTGCCTCATTGAGTTCTAATCTCACCACGACCATCGGAGTCACAGACGGCTCATTTGCTGACTTAGACTCTAACCATAATGACACTCAGTTAAGAGCTCATGATAAGGATTAATGACATTAAACTGCAAAGAACATTCCTCGGCACGAATTGTGCCGATTAAAGGTTTTCGTCGAAACGCTGGCCAAGTCATTTAGTCGTGACGTACGTATTCCGACTGTCGCCGTGCGGCGGTTACAGGGCGATGATATGAAATGCAAAGGACAAACACTTTTTAATCGGTAATGATAGCCGAAACTCAACAGGGGGAGAGCAAGGGTATTGTCCTCAACTGGCATCTCCTTACTGCGGGAAGTTCGAACAAAGTTACCATGGAGATTTCAATTAAATTTAGGATCAAAAAGTAAATCCTTTATCGAGTGCTACATGAAAAAGTTGTCCAAAGCGAACAGGAGGATCAACAAATTTATTTTTTGGAAGAATTAGCAGGCAAAATTATAGATATAGTTTTGACGTGGTGGTAGAAATACGACATTGTTCTTCTTATGATACCAATCGATACACTATATCAAAGGTTCAAGGAAGGAATTATTAGTCAACCAAAACTATGACCTCATGTGATGAATACGATGTTGACAAACATTTTGGACGTGGGAAAAACTTCCACGCAATGTATCTCGCGTTCATGATGTGACAGCGCACTTACTCTTGTATCACATTAAAGATCCTGATTTGATCAGTCTTATAGAACGAAAAACTGACTTTGTACAATATTTATTGGAGACGAATCAGACGTTAGTCGTGAAAATTAAGGCAAAGTTTCAGGTGTTGGCCTACACTCGACGAAAGAACAAGAGGAAACACATCTCGTCTCAAATGCATCTTGTCCTAAAGTGTGGACTTAATACTTTCCCATCGATTACAATCGCTTATAATGAAGCTAAACTAGTGAGAGGACTAAGGGAACATCGTAAAGTCCATTGGTCACGCCCGATGGCCGCAAAATATTACCGGCGAACGCAAACGTATGCGCGAAAAAACTCACGTCCGTGTCCTAGACACAGCCACAGCCAACTTTTTCTTTTTATATGGAAACTAATCGATATGCAGGAGATTTCCGGCTGAATGAAGCATCTATGGCGAGTTTTATTAATCCAACACGAGGAATTATCGAGGCAGAACAGATATGATTCAAGTACGAAGAAAACGATTGCTATCATAAACCAACTAAACGCGGAAAACACTTCACACCCAGTGTGCTGTCAGCTCGGAAAGTTGCTCATCCTACCCGAGTTCCTACCAGCTTTCGGCATGTCACATGCAGAATACATCATTTACATTCCCAGAGAAATACTTCCTCCCCGCTGAATTCAAAATAAGTCAAAGCCCTTTCATCTCTTATTTTCGACCCTTCACCATCATTCCATTTGGCTTACCCAGAGAGCGGAGCAAACACAAGGGAGGGTATTCCGGTAAACAGATAAACATCCTCCACCGACTTCCTGAACATCCGACATGCAAAGGGTACCTTAATTTTTCGTCCGGATGTTGCCCTTCCGGATGACATTTGGAGCCCTAATTATAGAAACATACTCATGACAAGAAATTTTTGCTCGAAATTTCACATATTATCAGTATAAAATTCCCGATTGAATTAAAAAATTCAATTTTATGAAACATTTTCGAAGTTCTGCTCAATCTAACGACAATTTATTTAAGAGTATTTGTAATCAAAGATTGAAAGAATTAAAAGGAAAAATGATAAGATGGAATGATTGTACGATAGAGATGCTAACAAATAAAGGAGATGACATGTCACAGCCACTGTTTACACGTTATACTGACGGTGCGAAGATGAATTTGGAATTTTGAATGCACCTGATCCATAACTAACGGATTAACCTCACATTATACTTAAATTAGAGGAGTTGATGTCACAAGAGAGTTAGACCATATGAAGACTTATGGGGAGACAAATAGGTAAGAGTTGACAAGGAACAAATTTTAGGAAAATAGGGTAAAAGAGACACAAAAGAGTAATCTTATAATTTGTGCATCATATTGTACCAACCACTGACCAGACAAAATTATTTGGATAAATGACTGCGGTCGTTAAAAAAACTTAATTATCCCATTAAGTAATGGAATTTCTATTACAAACAAATGCTATATTTGTCAGCAGGTGCGCTAAGTGGAATCAAGAAACAATCGAATACATCAGCTGCCCTTTTTATATCTACAACATGTGCCACAATGGCAGCGCACACTCAAATAGGGCCTAAGTTGAGCCCAGAAAATGATCGTAAAATAAAATGATAATTAGAAAGAGCAACTAATCTCAACGAAAAACTCTTTTGATGAAAATTGGTAATAGCAAACATGCTATGGAAAAGGAATTTACAGAATAAAACGCAGGAGATGGAAAAAAACCTATTTTTACTGGCAAAAGCCATCAAAAGCTTCATCGACACGGTTCATGGAAATGTCGATCACAGCCATGCCACTCTGCCAACTTAAAAGGAAAGAGGAAATGAGACGCATTTCGCGGCCCTCCCCAAGGAAAACCATTACCAACTAATCACACATAACGCTCGTACATCACGCGGCCTTGCGATTAAACACGTCTAAGGATCGCAATTAATGGCGAAGAAAAAGACAGAGAAAAGCCAAAAACACTCGCAACGAAAAGGGAAGACTAGATTACGAAAAGAAAGTTTCCCAAGACTTATCTCCAGGTGACAGCCTTTACGGAGGGTCACCCTCACCGAGGACACACTTCTGAGACGTTGCCATGTTAAAATAACAGCTTCGATGGAAGAAACTAACAACCATTTTCATTCATTTAATCGCAAGACACGACTGTAGTAGCAGCCTCTCATTGCACCACTCTTCCATTTTTCAATCACAGATGTGAAGCGCAGGAGCAGAAAATCGCAGCATTCCAGGACATAATTCACAGCGCGAATTCCAACTTAGTAATTTAATAACCAAATGCATCCATTCGGATACTGAAAGCCGTAATATATGGCAGATGTTGGGTTAACGGGAAAGAGGAAGAAGACTTTAAGGACGAAATGAGGAGGGGTGGGACGAATCTTGTGATGAAGAAAGAAAATAATAAAGAGGATGGGAGCCTAAGCCAGTAAAAATGCAGAGAATCTTCCATTTCGACCTACCCAAATCAGTGATTATCTTATGATAATCATTCACGGATTGTAGACGCTTAGACATAGTAATTCATCATCATAACTCGTGAAATTCATTTTGAACATATCACATTAATTTTTATCAATAAATATAACCTTCCAAATAATTGCTTCCCTGACACGGGCTTGTTTAAAAATGAAAACATCAGCCAAACTCTGCAAGAAATTGCAATCGTGATTATTTGAACCAAATTGTAAGACCAAAACACAGTAAGCGTTACATCGGGTATTCCTCAGGGAAATGTCATTGGCCCACTTTTATTTCTCTTATATATAAATGATATTACTAACGTCGTTAAAAGTAAGCTTAGACTCTTCGCAGACGACGCCGTTGTGTATAGGAATATTACCAATTCCAAAGATAGCGACTCGTTAACAATTGACCTACTTGCTATTTATGCTTGGTGCGAAAAGTGGCAGATGGAACTAAACATAAAAAAGTGCGTAGCAGTCAGCTTTTGGAAAAAGAAAAATAGGCCTGGTAGGGCTTACAGAATTAATAATACGGAAATTATTCACGCCGAGTCTGTTAAGTACTAAGGGGTCACAATTACTCACGACATATCTTGGGGAAAACATATTCGGGAAATATGCGGTGAAGCACATAGGAAGCTAGGCTTTATCAAGAGAGTACTCGGAAAATGTGACGAGAAAGTGAAAGAACGTTGTTATTTTTCAATCGTTAGGCCTCATCTGGAATATGCTGCTAGTGTATGGGATCCGTACGAAAAGGGGTTGATATCAGAGTTAGATCGCGTACAGCGAAGAGGAGCTAGGTTAATGAAACGATGCTACGATAAGTTAGCTAGTGTGTCTGGACTGTTAGAAGAATTAGGATGGGAATCGCTATCACAGCGTAGATTAAATTATAGGCTTAACCTCCTAACTAAATTTCACGAAAATCATTTCTCTGACGACGTAAAAAACATACTATTAACCCCCTCGTACTACGGCAGATTAGATCGCGCCAATAAAATTAGAGAGCTAGATTGTAGAACCGATAGGAATAAAATGTCATTTTTTCCGCGTACCATTCGGGACCATAACAGCTGTGATCGTCGTCATGAATAGTTCGAATTGTGACAATAGGCAGGCAGTAAATCTTTCTCATTATATTCTCCTCTTTCTTATTTATGCATGATGTAAATATTGATGTTCGTATTTATGCAAGATATTTTTAATCTGTAGTAGTAGTCTTTGTATCCCTAGCATGTTGGAACGATTTACGATAGAATGTTTCTTGGTTATTAGATTTTTGATTGGCGCTTTGCATGTGTGGTACGAGGGTTTCCATGTAATTTTGGTATTATACCGTATCATTCATGCATGCCTGGTGCAGAAGCACCCCCTGCCACACACCCTTTGAGTGGCTTTCAGGGTATGACGTAGATGTAGATGTAAGGATGTGCAACAAACGGACACCATCTATCACCACCGCAGCTTTCAATACATGTCTAAAAATATTTTTACCAACTTCAATCAATTAATTCTCCTAAATAATTGTTTCCCAGGCCCGGGTTTGTTTAAAAATTAAACTATTAACCGAAACCAGCATGAAATTATAAAAAAAAGATCATCTGAACGAAATTATAACGATGAGCTAAAACGAACATACCACTCTATGAACGAAGGTTGTAAATTAAAAAAAATATATTTAAGTCAGCCTTTAAAACTAAATATGTCATCTTACAAATAATTGTTTATACGACGCTGGCTTGTTTACAAATACATCCATCAACCGAAAACTGTATGAAATTATAATGGAGATCATCCGTACCAAATTGTCACGGTGTGAAACAAACGTGTACAAAAACCAAGACCAAAACAAAAATAGATGATGCAAGCGTGTGCACGTGTATTGACCCTGGACGAAATCCCGCGCAAAATCCCAAAACAAACTCCAAGCGGCGGAAGCAGAGCCAAGTCGACCATCATCCCACTGGATCTCCCCGTCCAACGTTGGGCAACACTTAGATATTCTCTCCAAACTCCCCTCCCGACCCGTTCTGTTATGGCTCCCCTATAGCCGTCAAAATCCAAAATACCGCTTTAGGATGGCATAAAAACGCAATTCACTCAGCGTTCCAGAAATAACTCATAAAAAAATAGGGTAGCCTGGGGAAGACCCTTTGAGAGCAGGTTGGGAGGGGAAAAAGGTGACTGCTAGGTAATTCAGCCCTTCGCTCCGGATAACGACTCCGTAAAACACCCGAAGGAGATGAGAAAAAAAACCAGAAGATCCCCGACCTCCATTTTCACCCTCTCCTCTACTAACCTCTCCACTGCTGTCCCTGCAAAATTTTACGAGCTCAGGGAAGGAGGAAGGCTGAAGAAAACTGAACTCGGAGAGAAAACCTAACGCTACGCAAAGTACCATGCCCAAATTCTCGAGTTTTGCCATGTATACCTGGTAGGTAAGGCGCGGGCTATACTACACAACAACTGCACGGAATTTGCCCTCTTTTAAATATGAATTTCGATATCCGATGGCGAATAAATATCGCAGCGCGATCCACTCAAGGTTCTTAAGTTTTAACCGTCGATATTATGTCGCCGACATTAATACGCTAACAGTGAGTTCTTTCGACAGCAGGTGCTCGTTGTTGTTCTCTTGGGAGAAATCACTGCAGAACAAATCACTCTGAATCTTTATCATAAATTGTTAATTTTGGTGACAGGTTTTCTTCGAGTGCGAAAACTGCATGGAAAATTTGCATAGCCCAAGTGAGAAAATATTTTTACTCATTTAACATCTTATGAGACTAGAGTGAAATAATTTAGGTACTTAATATTCAACATTGAACGACTGTGCAAATGACATATCAATTTTTGAATAACACAAACCGCCTTAAAAATGAAGCCGAGATAAGTAACATAATGCTCAAAGATATCTAAGATTGATTTAACAGCTTAAATACTTCGACGATTATTTACTTATTTTATTTCAATGCTCATTACGTTCCGTAAGCATGCAGAACCCGATATTTGCCTTCCATACCTTCGATTTTGTTTACGATATGGCTACTAGAAAAGGAAGAAATATCATGAAAGGAAACCATAAATCAAGGTATTAGCAGAAGTTATGCGAGTCATGAACATTTGAAGTCATAACGAAAATTATAAAACTAAGCTGTCATATTTTCTAAAGCACAAGCGTTAGGCCCTAAAAATTGTCAAGGTTTAGGGCCTCAGTTAAAAATCTCCCTAGTTCGAAATATCACCATAGTTACTAGCAATTAAAAAAGTGGGAGATGATAAAGAATTAATCCAAATGAGGCACAGGCGTTATTCATCGAGCGGTATAAATCGATAGGAAAAGTAATTAAACGCAGGGAACCTCCGCAACGATTCACATGGTGAAAAATTGAGGCCTATGCGCCAAAGGAGAAGGTATGCATCATGACAATGTCAGACGGCAAATCGGGAGTTTCTTCAAAACAAGTTTCTTCATTAACAACGATTCCATTAGGCTCAGATATTCGTTCGAAATGTCACCTCCATCTAAACTCCTTAGAAAACCATGCTTACAATATATCTTTCTTTTAATGATGTATGCCGTATAAATCATCGCCAGCATTCTTATGAGTTACCAATTTGGGCCACCAACCACCGCGTAACATAAAGCATTTGCTAAAATTCGCCACTTAAATAATTCTACACAAAAAATCCTGACTAGAGATAGTGGCTGCATTTCATTCATTCATAGGTCGCTCAATCCTATGACTGATTGACAGCACCTCTCCATTCTTCCCTATCTAATGCTAGTTTCCTTAGTCCCTGGTTAATTCTTGTCACGTACTTTATTGTTTGCTTGTCCTGAGTATTGATACCCTAGGAGCAATTCGGACTTTTCATCTATTTTTCCTACCATTATATTTTTCATAATTGAAGAAAAAGTAGGGGGCAGCACCAGCTAAACTTAAATTCAAAACGAATTCATAAACCTAATTCTGCATGAAGGAATTACCACTCTAAACGTAAACGACCAGAATATTTATTATCTATTAACTATTTATTCTCTGGAAATAAAAGCCAGAAACACGGAGAGATACAGGGACTGAAATAATAAACTAGTCCACCTATGCACGCACGCGTTCTTTTTTCACGGAAAACAATTGAATGGCTATATTTTTACCCCGAGAAGTTGACGCTTGCGGACCCGCGGCCGTGGCCCACTTCCGTGGAAAAAAAACTCGCGAGACACTCATGACCATTATTATCCTTCGACTCCTCCACCTATTCCAGGCACGGAACCATATAAATACTCACTGGAGAGCCAAAAAAAAAAACACGGGAGTCGTTTCCAGCGAAAAGTAGCTTATTTATTTCTTAACGCGAACGCTTGCATGCACATGCGCTTCGCCTCGCAGTAAATATAAAAAAAGTGAAACACCTTAAAAAGGCATTCCGAGAAAACATAAAAAAATGATAAGTTCCACATGGGCTTCTCATTACAGCGATTCTTTTACAGGACCGAGTCTTCACCCCCTTACAGTTGCACCGATGGAGTTTACGGAGCAACGCAGAAGGGGAGGAGAATGAATAATAACAGGGGACGGCGCCGCTGGAAGTGTATTTATCGGGAGAAAAGAAGGACATAAAAAAGACGCAGAATAGACGAAACGGTCAGCCGAAAGAGGAGGAATGAAGGAGTGAACATTTTTACTTAAAGGTGGAAGAGAAAAAGTATCACAAATATGGAGTTAAGTAACGTATATAACTTGTGACAGAGGGGTAATGGGGATAGGATAAAGTAGCAAAAATTGCGACACATAAGTTCGAGCTTTGTCTATACAATTACACTGGAGAGTGGGAGGCAAAAAGGACCAAACACCGGCACAGTGAACAATCTAAGCGACCTCACGAGAAGGGAGTTGAACCATCAGTGTAACAGAAAAAATACCGACGGAGCGTTTTCCAATTAGCGCAGTATCTAACTCTATCTTCGTTTCTTTTTAACTTCATTCTCTCTCTCACTCTTAAATGTTCAACTAGCGCTATGCAGTGCAAAAGGATTTCAAAAACAACTAAGAACAACGATGACCAGCAAAGCGCAAGATTGGCGCACATGAAGGGCGAGGGAGCTTACTCGGTCCCTTGATCACTGCAACTTCGTTCCCTGGATTGCTTGCTCTTTAATTGACGTCACTCCCGGATGTTGACAATCGAATATTAAATGAAGGGCGGATAGTTAGGAATTGGAAAAAGGCCAAACTATGAAGAAAACAAGGAATGCAAACAAAATCAGACAAAATTCACATGAGTAAAATAGCAAACGGCTAACATTACGGTTTATAAAGACTTCGAATTTCATCTCGATTGGTTAACTATTTGGTTGAGACAGACTACAGATCTCATACTATCATATTCCACAAAAAGTAGTCACAAAAAACGCGACACTAAGAGTAGGCATGAGAAAAAAATTGTAATAGTATACTCGACGTTTTCAGGCAGTACGTTTTGTCATGAAAATGGCCCTTTTGGGTCGAAACCGAGGTCAGCTAAATAAACAATCGTGGCCAGATACAAGGCAATCTTTTTTCACAGGGTTTGAATGATTAAAAAAACATCTCTGACACCAAAAAAGAAGCCAATGGGATTCAACAGTTCTTTCGTGTAACATCACACGAAATGAAAATTGGAAAATTTTGCCACATATATTTCACATCACTACCTCTGACGCAACTTAAACGCCTATTTTCCCATTTTGAAAGCGTTTCATGAATAGATCGAAGTTAGCATCCACTCAAACCTCTGCTGCAACCTTGGTTTCCATGTTCACGACAACCACGCCCGACATTGAATTTCAGGAAATGCAATGGTTTCACCACACCAATCGAGCCTAGATATGCAGAGATAGTAAGTTGTCTTAATTTTAATAGCATTGATGTCCATTTTAGAACTGTTCAATGATACTACTTTGGCAATCACAATAAAAATCACGAGCAGCATGAGCAAGAAAGGCATGAGGAAAATTCGCATGGAGGCTATGTTAAATCACATGGGGTAATTCAAAGGCTTGAGGCAGCAGGTGTAGATGTGAGAGAGAGATAAAAGTTCACTCACCTTTCTGAGGAAGATGGGAATACGAGGAGTTTATCTCCACACTGCGAAACGGCCCGACGTCTTCTGTAAAAAGGGAAAAAAAGATAAATAAATGGCCATTCTACCACCCGTCATTACAATTTCAGCTTATTCACTTTCCCATTACCTCGTGCAGACTAATTAGACACATTCAGGCGGAAAAAAAGCGAGGCGGGGATGTAAACTAAAGACTACATCAGAAAGATAAGGGTAATCTTCTCGGAAAATGTAAAAACGGGAGCGCCAACTGATTACTCGAAAAAAGAAAGAAATTACTCGAACGTAGTGGCTCTCAACGAAGTACTAACGTCACGGAGTGTTACGCGTTGCTTTATGGCTTCGTTCACAATTGTGCATGAGCATCACAAATGAACAATCTCAGCAAATTTCCTCAAAGCAAAGATTAATCACATTCAGGTAGCTCAGCAATCCAAACAGTGTATATAACAAAAAACTAACTCTAAACAAAGAAGAATTATGTTCACATAGCAATAAAAATCTTTACGATCTTTTCACAGGCAATAATAAGTTGACTCCATGAGGAAATTAATTCTCCGGGCACAATCAAACATCAACGGCGTTTGACCAATACCCCTTCACTTTACAAAGGAGAACAAGAATTATTAATACAATCAAAAGTACTTGGCACTTGTTATGTTAACCACACATACTCTTTTTGATGGCTAGAAGCGAGGCAGAAGTTAAGATCTTTCTGGTCTTTAAGTGGGGAGTAATCGAAACAGCGTAGATCTTAATTATAGCCCTCAACACTTACTTAGGGAAAGGACTTTTTGCGCGACCAGAGCAATTTGAGCCAGAAATTGGAACAGGATCAAGTAAAATTGCCTTCATCACGATTAAGACTGTAAAAAGGGACTTCCTTTCACGAATAGTGGATAAAAGACACGACATTTGCCGTAACGAAACCAAATTGCGGCGATGAAAGCAAGTTTCGCACGGGGTGGGAGAAAAATAAATCCACTGCAATGTCACATGACTAGGCAAAAAATTACCAACATTACCGAAGCAGAAATAAATAAAAATACCAATATATACTGCTAAAAAGGCAAAATTTGAAAATAGGGTAAAATACAACGGCGGTAAACAACTTTCAGCACGTGCCAAAATAATAGAACGCAGAGCAAACAAAGGCCAATTTGATCTCCACGAAAGTTGTAGGATTAGGTACCATACTCAATATTACATCGTGAAAGGTCTGATCATCTCTCTTCACACAGCTTCGTAAAGACCAGCGGTATAAAGCGAGTAATAGCCATGACTAGAGGTCAGATATCTAGCCTCTCTCTGTAAGAACAGAAATTAAGATCCTGACTTAGGTATCTGAGAGTGATGCGTAAGACGGGTATGGAATAGAAAATAGAGAAGGTATTGGAAGAAAGAAAAAATGAAATCGTACTCGGTTTTGGTGGATTATTAACAATTTATGTGTACTATATGAGAGAAAAAGTTCTTAAATATGTCGTGAAACGCAACAAAATTCACAGCTATTCCATTTCTTTCCCAATGTTTCGCGCATTTTGTAGAACGAAGATAACATATTTATAAGGTACCATTTCTCACCTCCGGCGATGCTAGGGACTTTCTCATCAATGAAACGTCGTCGCAATTCGGCGTTTCGAACTATGTTGCGTCGTGGTAAGTTACGCCTGAGTTAATTCTATTCGGTTCGTTTTTGATAGCCTCGGGCTTAAGGATATGGAACTCTTTCACCGCAAGAATGAAAGGAGATCTCTAAACACTACCATCCCCACACTGCAGTTTTTCTCCAAGTGAACATGTTGCCTTACAGCTAAATCATTGTAGTGATCAATGAAATACCATGTGGAAATCGCAGCGTCTTTATTTTACCTTTAATTCCAACAAGTTACTTTTCTTTCCCCGTAACCCGGCCATCACAATCGTTTTAAAGCTGCCGTCATCAAGTCCAAGGACGAGACAGGGCATTTGTTTGTTGGTTCATTAAAGCTGAAATTTTAACGAGAAAATTAGGCACAGACGATTCGGATATCTCATCGGTCACACGCTTCATTCAGTGAGGTTCCGAATTCGCGATGGAAAAAAACAATCATGCCAGACTAGACAATGAATCGCTTGAGTCAACACGTCACGGGCTTCCGTTAGCACGGCTGTACTTCTGGCGTCTTCAAGCTCTGTGACAATGATGAAGTGGGAGTGCGAAGGTCAATGGAGTGGTAGCAGGCGTGGTTACAAAGTAAATGAAACCAAAAGAATCCCGCTGGTCGAGGAAACGGATTGACAGAGGGATCCAAATTCCGGATTACATCGCCCCAGGAATACCAGGAATGAAAACATGTACGCTTAATTTCTTCCAACGGGGAGCATTATCCCTGTTCTTCCATTTCGCCAGTTCTTTATTAAAGTAAAATTCGTATTAAGGAAAGTGTAAAAACAAAAAAGAAAACTTAATATTGGTGATTAATAACAGTCGATGAGAATGGCGCTGGAATATGTGAAATTAACCAACAGTATAATTGCGCGGGGTCTCTCTCTCTCTCTCTCTCTCTCTCTCTCTCTCTCTCTCTCTCTCTCTAGTTACCCTCGGGGTATTTTTCCTTTGAGACAAATTACCTCGTTTACTGAGGATTACATTACGTAAAAGTGCCCAACTCATGTAATAGTCTTAAGAAGAGGAATCATTCAGCTTACTCGAGGGTGTGACTCATGAAGGTAGCAGACAGTAGGTATACAGTAGCCTTTAATGCTTACTAATTATGGAGATGAAAAAGTTACAGGATAATACGTATACCACTTAACCCTA
Source organism: Ceriagrion tenellum (assembly GCA_963169105.1). Classification (NCBI taxonomy): domain Eukaryota; kingdom Metazoa; phylum Arthropoda; class Insecta; order Odonata; family Coenagrionidae; genus Ceriagrion; species Ceriagrion tenellum. The sequence goes on from OY720634.1 coordinate 44,139,912, forward strand.
GTTATTTTCGTTAAGAGAAGTACTCTGACGACGGGAATATAATATCAAAGTCAGTATCGTATTCTTCGCGTAAATAAACAGATATAAGGCATGGTGTGATTCAATGTCACTTATCCCCAGTCCTATGGATGTATATCGTAGCGCGATAATATTTTTTCTACATCTCGAAACTTAGCCCCGCATCGTCTTCAACCAACCACATAATTACCCAGCCATCTCAATTGGCCCAAACCACTTCAGTTGTGACACACCCCTTCCATTTAACTCGATAAGGCATCAATCAATGACAGCATTTGATTATTGATTGAACATCTAGACTCTCGAAAAGGGGACAAGTATCCCATAATTACACGAGTCTAGTTAAGGAACTCCAAGTACAAAATCGACTAATAGCAGAGTAAAGCGGAACAAAGTGTGCGAGAATCGGGAGTTGGAAGTATTAAAATATTATAACCGAGGTAGTAATTAGGAAAGATGTGAAACAGGCTTCAGGTAGCATTCCTTCCACAATTTCCAGTTCTCTACCGCAGCGGCCACAATTCTAGTCAAGATCCCATAACAAAAGTTTATAATTTTCGAGAATAATCTTCCCGTAACAACAAGATCTGGCACAGACACAGATCCTCGCTGAAAGGCAGCGAAAATTTTTTAATTATGGCAAATAATATGAGAGCAGCACGTCATAATTCAAAACTAATGTTGAGCATCACTGACCTTCTCCCTGCACACCGAATGAAATCCATAACGGCGTATAATTTCGCCTATAGAGCACAAATATCGTAAAATTCGCTTTTTACGATTTTTAGGGCACCGGACTACATGTTTTTATGAACGGGATTTCGTTACACTCAAACTTCAGCATTACTTGCAGTGTACATCGTCGGATCCCAAGTTTTTTTGTCATTAATCGTATGCATAAACGCAACAGATCTTTAACAACTGACCACTGTCACAAAAGTATAAATATTTTTTATTTATTCCTACATTACTTCAGCTTATGCAGTTACATTTATCGCAACTAGTTCATCATTCATACAACAACGCACTAATCAATTTCTAAGCTATGAATCTTAATAAAATAAAAACTGAAAATATCGTTAACGTCTTCCCGAGTTACATCCGTTGCTATTACCAGTTAAGTAATAGATACACTCCTCCGTTCACTCTCACTATCTCTATGGTGTAACTTATGCAGCATTTCACGCATGCTGACTCTGAAATTGAGAATTCAATGTTGAGGTTACGCATTCCGCCTGCCACAAGAAATGTAGTTTCGTAGAAATCAGAGAATAAATGAAGAAATATGTGTACCACGATAGATCGGTATTTTACGCGCAACGTTTAAGAAAGAAAAGAAAGAACACGTAATGACACTCGATATTATATCATTTGAGCCCGATGCATTGCAATGGAATCAGTCGTCCTTTTGTGTCCACAAAAATACAGTAAGAGAGGAAGAAGGCACGCTCTCTCGACTCCATGTGATCAGCATTTTTGACACGAAGTAATTAAGATACAACAAATAATTATGTCTTTGTTCAAATACGATATCGATGGCAATTGAGACGATGTACGTTTATGTCCATCACAAGTGATATAGAATTGCACTTCAAGCAAAATATGCGCTTTTGCGGCGGGGTGTAAACCGCCACTCTCGTTATTGAGTCAGATGGTCTTAGATAGCAGGTAATGCTGACCTTTGCTTGAAGATAGATTGAAAAGTTTTGTTCTTTGACTACTTAGGGTCAAAAACGCTAATCGGTTGCGAGCAAGATTACCACTGAGATCGCACATCTTCCTTCCTCTATAAATTTACGCTGCAGAACATGGGACTCAGGCCCAAGAAAATTGACCGCCAGAGAGGTGATTGTTCACAACCGTAGCGATTGTCTCACGAAAATGTATTCGGTTCAGCCTGCATGGGAAGTTGAAAAATATAAACCTCAAGAGAAAACCTCAATCCAACGAATTGAAGATAAAAATTCTTAACGATGTAGATGGTAATCATAAAATTTAAAAAAAAAGGAGATAGCTAAAATATGATATTTCATCTGATACGCTATCGACTGTTTTAGCTCAAAGAGGTCCAATAGAAAAGGCTGCAGTTGAGGGCAACATACAAAGAAAAGAACTAGAAACAACAAATACAATGAGGTATTAGAATACTTGCTGGTGGAATGGGTTTTTCCAACCTAGAGCTAACGACATGAATCTCCTCACCTTAGAAAAGAAGCGGAGAAAATAGCTAGTCGTTTGGAAATTCAAGGGTTTGCTACCAATCGATGGCAGAATCAGTTGAGGGAGGGAAAAGTAACTGTGTACCAGCAAATCAGTGGTGAATCCCAGGATATTGATCAAATGCCTATTGACATGTGGGTTAATGAAACTCATCCCATGAAACGCACAAACTACACGCCTACTACGTTCAATGCGGATGAATTGGGGCTTTTCATAAATCTGCTGCCTGATACAAGCACGGTGTTTCGTGCGGAGACGTGCCACGAAGATAACGTAGCAAAGAGCGAGTTACTGTTTTCGTAAGCTGCAAAATGGACGCACCGGAGCAATTACAGCCCGTTGTCATTAGGAAATCCGCCAAATCTAGGCACTTCAGGAATATAAAATCATTTCTATGTGAATATAAGCACCAAAATAAGGCATATGAACTCAGGTTGAATTCTCCATGTTTTTCCGGGATTTCTTCCGCGTTAGTGGTTTGTGGGACAACAGTTTCGCTGGCACTCCTGCCAGCGTCACTTCGCCAGCGAAACCTCAACCAGCGAAACTGTTGTCCCACAAACAACTAACGCGGAAGAAATCCCGGAAAAACATGGAGAGGTCTACATTCAAGCTCCGCGGAAACCTGAGAACCAACATCTAGTTGAATTGTTCAAGATGATTTACCATCTTGAAAATGTAGCATCAGACAATGCGAAATGCCAATAAAAAATATTATCTTCCTTTGCTTATGTTATAATTAAATAAACAATGTACATTGATGCGTTTGACGAGTTTCATATTTTGTAGTGCAGAATTTCGTAGCGTAGGTTGATTACAATTTCAGTGTATTTTTCCTGTGCGTTATCGTATTAATTTTCGTCAATTTACCACATTTTATGATACCAATTTTGTTTATTTTAAAATAAATAAAATTGTTCGCGGAGAATTAAGGAATTCTCTACCACGAGTTTCCCTCTACATCAACAACTTGAAGCGCATGATTTGCCAGGCAGCAGCAGCAACTCACGCAGTCGCACTGATCGCGAGAACAACTGAAGACGCGGGAAGGGGCAGTCAATGGACAGATAAGGCGATAATTTCTTTATAAATGAGGTAATAATTGACCAACGGGCCAAAAAAAGTTCGTTATAGGGGGTATTTCGTATCGTCCGCATTCGATACGGGCGGGATAATTAACATCTGCCATCAGAGCTAAGTCCAAAGGACCGAGAACTCACCTCGTTATAGGCGGGATTTCATTAGATTCGTAATCGTTAAAAAAGAGTTTTACTATACCACCTTAACCATAGCAAAATAACTGTACTATGAAAAAATGAGCAACTTCCACAGGGATAGGATTTATTACGACCGGTTTCGCTTTATACAGCATCTTCAGGTGGCCTGAATAATCTTCGGTCGTAATACATCCTATCACAGAGGAAGTTGCTCATTTTATCATAATGCAGTCTATCAGGCCTGAAATCACAGATAATATCCATAGCAAAATCATCAAAAATTACAAATCAACAATATGCAGTACCTACCTCTAATTTCCTTCGCAAAACGGTAATGGAAGTACAGAAAAATACGATCAAACGTTGCTCTAGTTAATTTTAAAATAAATAAGGTTGGCCAGCTCAGGAAAATATTTGATCCCCATGACAAGTCAAATCTTTGCTTGATATTACTCGACTCTCTTCTAAGGATTAGGCTTAATACAGTGACAAACATGAGGTAACCATAAATACCCTTTAGCGTTCATCTTCATCAATAACGGAATCCCTAAAAATACTTCTCGAAGGGAAAAAGGCATCTATCGGCTTAAGCCAGTATTTCCAGCAGGAAGAAAATGGAATCATTCAGCCAGTCATGAAACGTGAATGGCGACTCAGCCGAAGTATGAGATATAAGCCGCACTTCGGACACGAATACTATGATTCAGCATTTTCTGAAATTAATGGAAGAATTGACTTGACCTGACTCAACGGTGAATCAAAAACATTGTAAGACAAACACCTTTAAATAAAACAAATTACACGTAAATCGGAATAATTAACATGTTTAAAAGGAAGAGAACATATCACCAATCGACGAGCGAGAGCCCTTAAATAAAAGAAATAACCCGTAACTCGGAATAATGGGCATGTTTAAATGAAACAGAGCATATGACAAAGCAGCGAGCGAGATGAAAAAATGTCAGGACGCCTCATAAACGGCGGTAGATTAAAACAAAAGGGTCACATGCATTAAAAATACACTAATAGACATGAGTCATTCTGAAGGCTTTTAAGCACAAAAAATAAATGCGCGGTAGAGAGGAAAAGAAGGCCTTCACGATAGTTCTGCGTAGTTGTACGAAGCTGAGGGCAAGCAAAACACTTATGTGACCCCGGACGATGAAGTCCGACAAAAAATTGGCTATGAGAAAGTCTTTTTCGGAATTCAAGTTTTCCAATGTCCTAAAAGGTAAGAAAAAAAAGAAATTCTCTTTCAAAATCAATTTAAGTTAACGGCTTCATGCCCTCGATAAAATTGAAAATAAACATAGGTCGAGAAGCGTTCTGTGCGGAAAGGAAAGGTTTTTCCAAGTAAGGTAATATAATTGCTTAAATCTATATATATAAAAGCGAATGTATGTCTGTGTGTCCTGTATGCATTACTACACCGTTGATCCGATCGCCAAGAAACTTTAAGAAGTTGTTTAGTACACTCTTGCGAAGGTTTCGAAGGTTTTAGGTATAAAAATTTTTTAAATTTCGCCCCCCCCCCCTCCCCAAGATCCTCTTAATCTTTCGAATACTTTTCGCCCAACAACGCCCGACGAGTAACTGCATTACTACAGTTATAATCCTATCGTGCTAAAATTTTGCCGAGTAATAGCTCAAGGTAGGAGGAAAGTTGTAGGCTACTTTAAAATGATCTCAGGGCCCATAAAGGTCCCAAAAAAGGGCCCTTAGGTGGTTCGCGGTACGTATCGGGTTTTGTGCAGTGGTTTCATTTTTTACTTTTTTAAATTATTTCAGCTCAAGATAGAGAGTTGGAATTTTTTTATTAAATGTCTGAAAGAATGAAGTTTTTCATTCTTTCAATTAATTATCCTTTTCACTTCGTAATTGCCTGAAAATTGCGTTTTTAGCTACAGAAACACATTTTTCTGTGAAATCAACAATACCATATTCGCTTGACAACCAGATTTCGGTCATTGCTGTTGGAATTCATATTGCTTAGTTGAGCCGATTAGGAATGCTAAGCATTGCGATTTGTGCAGCAATTAATTATTTCGCTTTTTAAAACAACTTTAACTAAAGATAGAGAGTTGAAATTCATTTTATCGCATACCCGAAAGCATGATACTACTAAAATTAGTGGTATCTTTCCCGAAAGAATGAAGTTTCTCTCTTTTTCAATCGATTTTCTTTTACGAATTTTCCTTGACAACTAAATAAACAAACAAAAATAAACAATTAATCAAATCTTAATTGACGAAAATGAAATTCTGAATAGCTAAACAACAAGTACTCGAATTTTATACTTAACTATAATGTTCTTTTAGCCTGGCTGTGCAGGTAGTATGATTACAGTAAAGGGTTTCAAAAAATTGTCTCTCTACTCTATATTAAACAAGTTTTACAAATTTCATTCTTTTTATTTTACCATGTTATTGTTTATCATTCTGTCCATTTTTCAGTCATTTGACTTATAATTATTATTGTTCATGGGAGATATTGTCACATTGTGTACTTACTATTGTCTCACGATTTTATAGATGCTCTGCAGAAGGAAATATTAATTTAATAAAACAATTACTTGAAATGTAGTCTGTTATCACCACTACTTACTAACTCCTCACCTCTTATATAAAGAGTTTTGAAGGAAGTATGATCCCGAGCAACGCCGGGTAATTCAGCTAGTTAAAGATAAACACCGATTGCTAAAATTGCTTTTTTGAATAGGATACGTTCTGAAAGGTTATTTTCAGGGTGCTTTCAGCGGATGCAATAGTAAAATGAAGGTGAGGTGAGCTTGATAAATGTAAATCTTCTCATTTTGCCCATCTCCAAACCCATCAGGAAAATTTAACTTGTGATCTTGGAACTGACCAAAACTAAACTGGAGGGTGTAGCCAAAAGGCAAATATTGTCACAACCTAGCAATGGATGAAACACCCTTTCATTTCGCCTCAGCGTCCTAGAATTTATATATTTGATATTACGAGTAGGAGTGCATGTTTGGTGATCTTCACCCCCTGCCACACACCCTCGTGGTGGCTCACAGGGTATTACGTAGATGTAGGAATGCACAATGGAAATCAGAGATTACACAAACTCCTAACTTCTTTAACCGGATGACGGATCCAAAAATTGCCAAGAGCGCAAATAAATAAATCAACAAAAATGGAGTACACAATTTTGCGTAAATACCAACAAGAGAAATAAATGGCAAATAAGATGATAAAGTACGCAAGGTGGTGCATAAGTCTCTAGGATACGAGGACTTTGTTTTCACGCCACATATTTCAAATATTTCTCGCTATAATGCTATATCGGAAGCTTTCTATTGATCTACAACATTAGTAGAAATGTGTATGAAGCATACTAGCCAAGAACTTAATAGTGTGTAAGATTAACTTCGCAATGCCACTCATGGAAATTAAGAGAAAAGGCATGTCATAAATATTCACGTGCATAAAAGGGCACTGCAATGGAGTCATTGATAATGACAACATACAAATACTGCCTTTTTTGGACTAAATATCACTGAATCCACGAAACTATATGTTTTCACCTAAAAATAGGCAAAAAACACGCAATGTTCGTAGTAATATATAGTAATGGAAGTATAATCGAAATATTTTTTCCGGCGAGAAAATTAATTCCCCGCATTTACCACAAATATTGAAGAGTTATTGACTGACAATGAGGAAATTATTCTCCTTATACCTGAAACTATATTAGTCGATCATCACAACTGAGGTGCGCCAGCAATATTACCTCAGTATGCAGCACTATATGGGTTAGAACGCGTGCTGAGAAGACCAGCAAAATACGTGAAGGCCGTAATGATAGTCTCGTTAGTGTCACTGACCTCTTGCAGCAACTGGGATGGGAATCGCTATCAGACGGTCGATTGAAAATTATACTCAATCTTTTATCTAAATTTGAAACAGATTTATTTTCAGACGGAATTTTCAATATTCTGCGAACTCCTACATACTACGGTAGATCAGATCATGAGAGTAAAATAAGAGAAGTAGATTGTAGAACAAAAAGGTTTAAAATGTCATTTTTCTCGCTATCAATCAGAGACCATAATGGCTGCGTTAACACTTAGAATTATGTTAGTTGACAGATAGTGAAGCTGATTAATTCATACGCACCCAAATGCATGTATACATTCAAAGAAAAGAAAATATCTAACGAATAATCTATTAAATACTTAAGCGTCACCATCAGTGAAGACATGTCATGGGGGAAACACATCTTGGAAATAACTAGTGTACCAAATCGTAGATTAGGATTTGTAAAAAGGGTTCTAGGCAAATGCGATGAGAGAGTACGAGAAATAAGCTATTTTACACTTGTCAGGCCCCATTTAGAATATCAGGTTAAAATTTAGGTTAAACCTTTTAAGTAAATTCGAAACCGATTTGTTCACAGATGACGTTAGATATATATTAAGAACCCCTGCGTATTATGCTAGGTTTGATCATATTAACAAGATTAGAGAGATAGATTGTCGTACCGATAGATTTAAAATGTCATTTTACCCTCGTACTATAAGAGAGAACAATAGGCAACGTAGCAAAGGGATAGGTAGGTGAAATATAGTTAGAGTAGTCTGTAGTGAATGTTGCATGTAATAACAACCAATAATCCCTTTCTTATTATGTAGATACATCTACATCTACATCATACCCTGCAAGCCACCCAATGGGTGTGTGGCAGGGGGTGCTTCCACACTAGACATGTATTAATTATAAGACAGAACACCGAAACTACATTGGAACCAGCGTACCACACATGCAACGCGCCCATTAAAATCTACTAACCAAGAAACATTCCATCGTCAATCGTTCCAACATGCAAGGGGTACAAGGGCTACTACTACAGATTCAAAATATCAAGCATAAATACTAACCTTCTAGCTGCATGTGACCCTATTATCTAGCATGTCTCCATTAAATATCCTAGTTTCATGTCAATAGTGCATGTTTGGTTATCTTCCCCTCCTGCCACACACCCTCGTGGAGGCTCGCAGGGTATTACGTAGATGTAGATTCATCCCAATCTGCTGAGTAGTGTTAACACCATGTTTTGCATGTTCCCTGCATTACTCTTGCATCATGTTTTCAAAGGTACATTATGGATTATTTTAGTAGTTTCTGTAGCATTTGTAGTATACCGATAGCGTGGTGCTCGTTTGTGAAAGTACATTTCTTCACTGTAGTTCATGTTGGTGATAAGTCATCCCCTGCGAAACACCCTTGTGGTGACTTGCAGGGAAATGAGTAGATGTAGACATATCAAGCAGAGTTCAGAAAATATTAATTTTTTAATATACTACTTAGCAAATTAGCGTGATTATCTTGGATGTGGCTATTTTCAAGTATGGCATGCATAACATCACGCAGGTCACTCCTTTAAAGTCCCGATGATATTAGTCCCTCGTGCTTCATCATTTATTCAAGAGAATTATAAGCTTAGGGGATGCAAATGGCTTTTGCTCCTGAGGGCCGTAATAAGATTCATCTTATTTGAAACGAGCAGAAATAAAACGGCCTCCACGTCACGACACGCTCATTACGACGGGCTTTAAATATTCAAAGGGAGGAGGAGCATAACGCCCATCAATCAAGTATTTTCTGAACTCTCGACAACGTGTACACTCAATCTTATTTTTATTTTATCCATAAATATTCGACCCATTTCCCCACTCGCATACTCACATAACATGAGAACAAATTAATGATGATTGCAAGTCCCGCGACGGTGCGAGAATAATTTATTGAGCCGCAAAATCCAGAGGCGTCACTATTTGACTCGCTGGAGAGGTTCAAGAAATCTATTATTGGAACATTAGCACGAATGAACGGCAGTGTATCGTGTATGATATAATGGTTTTTCCATTCCCAAATTATTTTCACGCAATCATCAGCATCGTGACTTGTCTTCGAATAGTATATCATCTGAATGCAAACTACACATTTCGGAGCGTAGTACACATAACTTCAGAATGCCCCGCGGAAATAAGAGAAAATATCCCCTAGTGGACTTCGAAAAGTTTACGTGCGTCACCGAACGATGACGTCGTTCATTGCTTTCGGATTTCATCCCAACTTCATGGAATATACCCCACTCATGAAATAGAAACTATTCACATGACTAAATACAAGGAAATTAAATTATTGTGAGGTTTTCCTGACTTGTGAGGCCTGAGTGTACTCTTGAGGTTCCAACTCAGCTATTCATGACGCAGTGACTAATTCAATCCATGACGAAGACCATGATACCACATGACTTCTCTAGTTGAAGTCCATGACCTCCCGGCAGTCAATGTTAGCCATCCACGAAGACACTAAGACTTATGTTCATCACTTTGTCCTTCTTAATAATAATCCGCGTACCACTCGGGACCATAACAGCTGTGATCGTCGCCATGAATTGTTCGAATTGTGACAATAGGCAGGCAGTAAATCTTTCTCATTATATTCTCCTCTTTCTTATTTATGCATGATGTAAATATTGATGTTCGTATTTATGCATGATATTTTGAATAAGTAGTAGTAGTCTTTGTATCCCTTGCATGTTGGAACGATTGACGATAGAATGTTTCTTGGCTATTAGATTTTTAATTGGCGCTTTGCATGTGTGGTACGTGGGTTTCAATGTAATTTCGTTGTTCTACCGTATCATTCATGCATGCCTGGTGTGGAAGCACCCCCTGCCACACACCATTTGGGTGGTTTGCAGGATATGAGGTAGATGTAACAACGGAAAGATGTGACGATTTTTCCGTGATTTTTTCCTTCGGCGATCCTAGTTTTATGCCGAATCTAAACACTATATCATCACGCCTTGATCAATCAGCGAGCCTCAAAACGGGCTGCACAAATCTTCAAGGGAGGAAATTAAGCTCAAGAAAATTTACTGCCACCGACATTTAAATGCACAGAACAAATACGGAAATAAGAGTCATCACAAAGAGTAAAAAATTAGGCATAGAGAAATTCAAATTAAAGGAACAAAATTGGATTTCGGGACAAATAATAATACTTCATATCAAGGTAAATGCAAAACAGTCTCTGATTATCACCAAGCTCTAACCCTCAATAATCAAAAAGCCCTCTCTTGCACTTTCACAAATGACTAGAATAGGTTCTACACGTTTGCTGCGTAAAAAAAAGTAAAAGTTGATATACGCTTTCAAATACCTGTTTATTAAATCCCAAATAAATCCAAGATATTAGCGAAAAGCCACCTCAATTTGATTTAATTCATTCCTAACAATGATACATTGATGATCTCTGCCCATTTGAGCATGAAAGAAATTTGAAGAGGCAAGTTTTGAAAGCGTTACAATAAGAAATAATTATTAACTCCAACTAAATGAATAGGTATGCAAGGATCATAAGGATTCAGTTAGTACGTACTTCCCGCGTACCATAAGAGAGAACAATAGGCAACGTAGCAAAAGGGATAGGTAGGTGAAACATAGTTAGAATAGTCTGTAGTGCATGATGCATGTAATAACTACCAATAATCCCTTCCTTATTATGTAGATTTTAACCTGTACTATACCGTAGTAACTAATATTCTATTGTAATAACTACTGCAATTACTTTCAATAACTAATAATCTACTGTAGTAACTAATAAACTATGACCCTATTTTCTAGCATGTCTACATTATATATCCTACTTACATGGCAATAGTGCATGTTTGGTGATCTTCACCCCCTGCCACACACCCTCGTGGTGGCTCGCAGGGTATTACGTAGATGTAGATGTAGATGTATATGTAAACGATATTTACAGTTTCATGATTGAATAGAAAATTTCTCTATCTGTCCTTCACAGATGAACTTAATTAGTACCAGATTACTCGAGCTATGAAGGTTTTTAAGGGTACTTGGCTAGAAAATAAATAGCCTTCCGACACCAAAAATCACATTTTAAAATCTCAAACCTAAGAACGCAAGTAATTAAACATTTCTAAAGATATGCTTGAAAATGGACGTAAGCGGGAGAGAAGTTGGTTAGGATTCAACAGGCATACAATTAAACAACTATCAACCACTCTATAACGATACTGAAACATTGAAACAAATAGGATTTAGTTTTATAGACTTTATATTCAAGGACAGCTCAGTTTCGGGTAAACATAGTCGTATGTGCTCAGGTCCGTCCATGCAGTGTCACATACTACACCGCCGAATGCCTGACCAGAATAAGAGCCCCTGACACAAAACTTAAGTAGCGTTTTTCATCGAATAATCAAATATTACAACACGCTTCGGCTCTCTTAGCCATCATTAGGTGAGTGTGATATCATTTACCTGACTGTCAGCTGGTGATAGCAAAGTAAAGTAAAACGTTCAATGATGATAGGAGTTTCGTGGAAAAGTACACCTTCATTTTTGCAACATAGAAGCCTTCCACAACATCTCGCCTGAGGTTGTCAATTTCTTGAGCCCCTGACACAGGTTTATACCGAAGGGAGTATTCTAACAGGAATGGAAACTATTGCGGTAGGTTCCGACTACGGAATCCGCTGGGCGCGCGTTGATTAAGACGCTGAAAATAGACCAATGAGTCGTCAAACGTATCCATTAGGAGGAGGGGTAAGGACGTGTGACTGGACGAAAAAGGTGCAAAAATTACCCCGCATCACTTCTTTATAGGCCTTTGGGTGTGGGATCTGAGGGCGAGGGGAACAAGAAGGTGTAGAGGGAGAGTTGGGAAGGGGAGCGGAAGGGGAGGAAGGCGAGACCTTGAAGGAATGGGGCGACCCCCCTGAGGAAACGAACAGCTGAACATTCTTCCTCACGCGAAGGGAAGTGGTTCGGAACGATGGGAGTAGGGGGGGAGGAGAGAGAGGGTGGAGGGATGGACTTAAGAGGGTGTGGGCGGCTTTTAATGAGATGGAAATACAAATGAGGAAACGTCGTTGTTGGTCGGAGGGGAGAGTCATGAGGAGAGGGGGGGAAGAGGGAGTGACAGTTGGTATAGCGGGGCGCTGCAATTCAACAAGAATAGATGAGAGAGACAACAATTTATCTTCCGCGGATCTCGCGAAAGCCTCAGCGAGGGGATTATTACGTCGCCAAGGATGCCAACAGAAAATTAACTGGAGAGAACACAGTGCATATCAGAGAGCCAGAAATAAAGCGACTAAAATATTTAATTAAATGCACGTCACAATTTCGTTTGAATGCGAACGCAAGCGTGCCGTTGTACCTGCTACAAATTGAAAGATTTTCGTAATCGTTTATCAGGACATATGAACAAAAACACAAAATGCTTCCCAATAAATTTTAGCGCATCTCAACCGCTATCTTAAGAGCTTAGGTCACAAGATGAGTCCTTTTATGGTATTGCAAACGTTAGCTTTACTCGAGAAATTTTTTTTTTAAACTTAAAATATTTACGAAAAAAGAATACCCTTATCTCTCCGAACGGTTCTCTCTCTCCTCTCATAGCTGTGTACATCTTGATTTTTATAATTTCCAAGTCCACAAAACAGGCGCTATCAAACAAATATAATAATAACAACGCAAACGATAGATGGCAACCCGAATGACGGAACAATCATCTCAATTGAGAAAGGTAATAAATTACTTTTTGTTCGAAAGTCCAGGCTATACTAGGGCTTCCTCAGAATATGTTGGCCTATCTCGTAGAGTTTTTAAGTGAACAGTTTCATTGCCATGTTATCTCAACAAGCTCAAACATTATAGGCTCAGGAGTGAAAGCAAGACGTTTTATCCCCTTGTTGGACCATAGTTCACTGGAAAATGACATGCGTGCCGAAGGCTTCCGAACATAGCGCCCAGAACCAATTTTCCATGAGAAATAGCAAACGTTAGCTGCAAACATTAGTGCAGAAAAAATGCACAAACTCAAGAAGTAACTAATGGGCAATGCTAAAAAAGCAAAGACAAGAAAATGATAGAAAATAAAACAATAAGAAGAAATGAACCATAACAAGAGAGCAATAATAGCGGTGTAGTTTAATATGCTTTCATTTCTAAATTTACCGATGATCAGAACTGAAGTATTAATAATGTATTTCGTACCCAGCATTAAATTTAAAAATGCATTATTAGTTAAATGGTTGAGCCGCCTGAACTATAATTACTGGCCACCAATCATATCTATCTCATTCATGCCGGAAAATGTGCAAAAAATGTGAAAATAACACAGAGGCTAGAACTAGACCAATAAATAGAGAAAGACTGGGAAAAAGGACTTACAAAATCTTTCCTATAATAAATTTGAGCAGAAAAAATGCAAGAACTTACTCAAGAACTCACAAATGGGCAATGCTAAAAAGGCAAAGACATGGAAAAGATATAAATAAAATAAAACAACCACCTCAGGTGCAATTCAGGAACGGAAAATGAACTTTGTAAATTCCATTCACGTTCAGTCAGCATGGAAAAAATAATATCCTCAATAAATAGGAAATGAAGGCAGAAAAGAAAACAATTTTCCATTATTCAAAACAAAGGCATTATTCCAACCAACTCAAGGGAAATTCATGACCTTTAAAATAAAGAAATATGGTGTTGAATCACGTCATAAAGCACTCAATCCCGCAAAATGTTCACGGTCGAATGGACTGCAATTTCCGCGTCTAAGCCCGACTCCAAAATAAACTCTTGGAGCGATTGGCAAAGAAGAATGGATTTCCGATACAAAATCGTCTCGCGTCCAGGATTTAAAATACACATTTCATTATAAATTTCGAAATTTTTCTTCGATAGAAAAACGTACTGACGAAATGGAATCGTTATTTTTAGTAATAACAACAATCGTCCTCGACACATTCGCATGCGTCCCTTGGCCCTTTTATTCCGAACATTTGTGTCCCTCTTGTCCCTCAGTCACGAAATACCTTGGATCACATTTCCATTTATAATATCAGACAGGAAGAGGTCCGACCCCAAAAATATCTGGAAAGACGAAAATTAGAACTCTAATCTACCTCCCTTTTCCGGAGCTTTCCGTGACGAGACATAAAGCAGCCAAGGTGACGGGTTTCGACGGGAAGGAAAGGAAAATTTTCTGTAAGGCGGCGACAAGTGTTAAAATGAATAATCGCTGTGTAAATCCCGTTTCTCAGGATACTTGATCAAGCACCAATTGGAGGATACTCCCTAGAAATAATAGCTTTCCAGTATTATTTGATACAACACCATCATAATCACTATCATGCACATTGGAGTATACTGTATTCCATCATTGAAGCAGTAATATTTTGCCACAGGGAGAACTTTGCAGCCGACGGCCGATCAAGTTTGCTTCTGCAGTCACCAGGTGATAATCACTTTTTGAAATCAGCGCCAAATATACCTAATATGGCCACTCATAATTTTACCCTTGAAATAAACAATAAAGATAAATCTCTCGGCAGTTTTGTCGTCCACAGCAACAGAATGATAAATTAAAGATTAATCGCGCGCTACAAGGTGATCTATATTTATAACTGGCAAGTATCGTACAAAACGGGTTTAAGTTGCCGAGTTTTAAGGTGACTTCCGCCTCAGGGTTACTAATCCCAGATTTTCTGAAAACTTGAATACAGTACATCTTTGGAGAGTGTTTTATAAACTGAGATAAAAATAAAATAAGGTTCCAAGGGTACTCTTACGGTAATTCAGCATTTAAAGTGGAGATTTTTAACGTCAATTCTTGAGGAGATTGCTCAAATTACAGCAAAAAAAAGTCCATTTGAATAAAAGAGCATAATCAAGTGTAATCTATCGGGCCAAAAGAAATTTAAGCTATGTTCACTGATGACTGGAACAGCAGATTTTTCGGTGAGCCGAAAAATTTGTTTCCGGTAATCGAGAAACAGTACTACATAATAATCGGATGCAATATATCACAGGAAAAGTTTCATATGCACACAGCAAAAACAGGCGTCAGATACGTTTAGGCGTATTCATATAGGCGTCAAATTTGTCCCTAGGTGAAGAAACATTGCTTGCGAAATAAAAAGCAAATGGGCGATTCGTTTCCCCTTTTTTGGCGTGGTCATACCTCAAGGTCGCATTTGTAAAGGCCGTCTCTAAGATTAAAAGAAAGAAAAGGTACAAAGGGAAGAAAACAGCCGAAGAGAGGACAGGAAAATAAAAACAAAGGCCATTCGAGAAAGAGACCACGTGATAGCAAAACACGCGCTCGCCTCCTCTCACGGCGACCAATACCTCGCGGAGTGGGGAAAGCACCCACTCAGGGATTTCTGGGGCTTCGGGAGGGAGATTAAGACCCTCACACAACCTCTGTCGAAAACGACATGGTAGCACTCCATAGGATCCATGCCAGAGAAAAGTACCAAGATGTAGAAGCATTTTAGTTTACATGCTTCGACGGCTGAAGACACTTTGCGCCAACTACCGACAATTTGTAGCCTGGAAAAACAGCACTCACTATTTTTAACAATGACGTACAACCACAGCTGTGCACTACTGCAATTTGAAAGTAACTCCACCCATTACTAGATAACTTTTAGGTAGCCCACCCGCTGAGCGTGTGCAAAGGAGATCTGCTAGATTTGTTAAAGGCCGTTATGATAATTGTATAAGTGTTACGAATTTAATAGAAGAACTAGGATGGGAATTACTATCAGAACGCAGGTTAAAATTTAGGTTAAACCTTTTAAGTAAATTTGAAACCGATTTGTTCACAGATGACGTTAGATATATATTAAGGACCCCTGCGTATTATTTTAGGTTTGATCAGATTAACAAGATTAGAGAGATAGATTATCGTACCGATAGATTTAAAATGTCATTTGTCCCGCGTACCATAAGAGAGATCAATAGGCCGCGTAGCAAAGGGATAGGTAGGTGAAATATAGTTAGAGTAGTCTGTGGTGCATGATGCATTAATAAAAACCAATAATCCCTTTCTTATTATGTAGATACTAACCATGTGACCCTACTATCTAGCATGCCTTCACTAAATATCCTAGTTGCATGTCAATAGTGCATGTTTGGTGATCTTCACCCCCTGCCACACACCCTCGTGGTGGCTCGCAGGGTATTACGTAGACGTAGTCTCATCCAGAAGTTTTCTTCCCCACCAGCCACACCAAGCACTTCCTCGTTTGTCTTCCTTCCCGTCCACAGCAACAACTTCCTCCTCCACACCCGCACCTCGAACTCTTGCAACATATTCTCGTCTTCTTCGCTCAGAATCTGAACGTTTCTGCCCAATACATCACTGCACTCCGGATCGAGATCTTCAGCAGCTTCTTCTCTAACCGAAGATAGGGTCGGTGTGGTGGCTAACCATACGGACGGGCAGGGCTCAAATCCCTGCAGCTGAGGATATTTTTCAGAGGAAACCCGATCCCTTCTTGAGTTAATTGTGGAGAGCACCACAAGTACAGTACTCCGTCCGTCGGATGAGAACTTAAGCTGTGGTCCCCTTGGCGCCTTTCGTTAAGAGCAGACTAATGCCGACCCCACTCTTCTCTCCACCCTTCATCCCATACCGGTCCCCTATTGCGCAAAAGACCTTAGCTGTTGGTCACCACTCCAAATATCCAATCCAATCCTTTTCTATATCCTTACCTACGTTCCCCCTTATTAGCTCTCTTCCAGTAATGAACTTTTGTTTCGCTTACACAAATCTCCTCCTAGTGACTTTACCATCATGCCCATTTTCTA
This sequence comes from Ceriagrion tenellum, assembly GCA_963169105.1. Lineage (NCBI taxonomy): Eukaryota > Metazoa > Arthropoda > Insecta > Odonata > Coenagrionidae > Ceriagrion > Ceriagrion tenellum. Next base: position 44,157,030 of record OY720634.1, read on the forward strand.
CTGGCGAACTACTCAATAAATAAAATTGCTCTACTTGCTCTAATATGAGCCCAACTACTATCATAAACAGCCTCACTTCCTTTATCCTAGAATATTCATTCATTATATTCCATAGTTTGAGGCTCAACTAGGTGAAAGTTGAATTTCACTAATAAAAAAGTAACTTTTTTTCCTTCCACAGATTTATTTTCCTGGTACAACATGTTTCGTCACAGCGGTGTCACCTTCAGGTACCAAAAGGTAGATCCTTGCCTGTACCTGAAGATACTAACGCTGTGTCGAAACATGTTGCACCAGGAAAATAAATCTGGGGAAGGAAATAAAGCTACTTTTTCATGTGTGTTCCATTTATTATATTTCTTTGCGATTTGCCTTCATTCCATGTTTTCCGCACTCGCTCTCCAGTGAATCTACTTCCACTTGCAATACCCGTGATGATCGATTAACCAACGCCTGGTCGTCAACGAACCTAGCCGATTTTATGAGCAGGTCAATATGCGATGGCCAGGCTTCATTTGCAAAATGTGGCCAAGGATCCGATAAAGAGCAGCGAAATCTTGGAGCGTTTCCCACAACCCGGAGATTTTCACGGATGGTTTCAGTCAAATGAACGCTCACTAACAAAAAAGACTTCTATCTTCTATTCAAAAGATTCATCGTCCAAGAAGTAGGAGACCGCGAAAAGGCAAAAAAATAAATAATATACCACTTTTAGCGAGTCGGGAAAACTCTTGTTTTCACAGTCAAAACAAGACGGTAGGAAAGCTGTTCGCCTATTTTTAGGCGACCTCTTTCCCCAAAACGTCAAGAATTCCTGATTCTCCCGAGAGGAATGCCGCTGGTGCTTCTAGCAAAATCCAATTTAAGCTCACGAGTATTTATTTCGAGTTTAGCGAGAAGGACCCACACGCGTCATATCGGGTGGAAAGCAGGTATACGAAACACCTTTCGCCTCCAAATCAACCCGGGGGGAGACGTAAAAGCTGCTTTGCGAAATGCATTATCGTTGACCTTTTCCTGGCGCCACGGGCAATATTTGTCACCATAGACACAACAATCTCTCCGGGCAATGACCCGAAACTCCTCTAGTCTGGTCAAGAGTATCCTGAGAAGGTAAATGACAACAAGGGATCTACTTACAAATAAGGTCGGATTTAGGCTTCAACTTTCATTCGAAAGGTTTAGATGGTAGATTTTTTTTAGTTTTTAAGGTGAAAGATAGAGTTTACAGTATGAATATTTATTTGACGATGTTAAAATTAGTGATGCACAAAAAATTTTTAAAGGCATAATACTAAAAAAATACGACTTGGGGCTAAAAGCAATCAATTCTAAATATAAACCGGAAGGTATCAAATGCGCTGAGTGTCACTGTTGCCAAAATTTTGTCAAACATTAATAATTTTAAACATCAGGTGACGATTAAATCAGAATTTACTTTTCACAGATTTCCTAATGTTATTGCGATTAGTGCGATTACTAGTGCGATTTCCTAATGTTATTGACCTCATCAAATTACGCAGAACTAAGCACCGACAGTGAATCAGATGATGAGAGTAAAATATTTTCCGACTTCAACATAAAAATAATGATAAAATTAGCTTTCTGTAATCGAGTTAGAAATCACGTACTAAAATAAATGGAGACTATGCCGAACACTGAAAAGATTGTAAGATGCGGTGCTTACCCGGTGAATCATTGGAATGGTCTTTAAATATCTATTAGTACTGCAATAATAAATAATTAGCTACGAAATCTGTCAGCCAAGCCACCGCTACCCGTATCCACTAATGCTCCTGACGGACTTCCCGTTGAGATTAACGAATTCAACATCCGCCATATAATTTAGACAAGGAATGGACCTCCTTTTGAAGAGGAGCCGCAGTAGCGAGAGTGTAACTCGTCACAAAACTTGGAAAGTGCAGAATTTGCTGCGGGTGTGTAGTACTGGAGAACCTAACCAGCAGCAGGAATACATATTTCAGCATAAAAATATCTATCCTGTTTCAAATTATAAAAAAGAAATTGACACCTTATGATCTGTAAAGATCTAGGACATAGGGATACCTTCTATTGAAGTAAACAAAATATAGACATAAAGAGTTCGACATTTCACTGTCAAAATTGACGCCATCGGCCAGTGGCGACGAGACAGTCCACCAATGAACTCAAATAAAACTTTACTCTGCATTCGCTGCACGTCAGTACGATCAATGTCAATCATCAGCATCATGCGCGTATTACCATATAATGAATCTCTTTTTTAACTAATAATCAACATGAAGTGTCACCTTGTGAGAGGTCAAAGCCAAGAAAATTTACAATACCTTTAACCGAAGTGACCGAAAAATGGAAAACACAATTCCGCCATACGTCTCCGCCCCCTCCGGCACTCGCGGCCACTGGCGAAGGGGTTGTCCACGCGTCGAACAAATGAAACCTTGTACCGAGAGTCCCTACAGAGCACATGGCGTTGCTCAGAGGGCGCGAGTGTTTGTGCGCTCAAAGACCCAATTGCGCCACGCACCGGGAATTCCAAAAAGCAGAGTGCGGCTTCCCGCCCGGACACGAGGAGAGGAAACGCAGGAAAGACGAGGCGCGCGAGAGACCGCAAATCTGGTCGCCAAGCGGCGTCTTTCTTTTAAGTCGCCACCGCACCAACGAGGACTGGAAGGGGGCATGAATGCGAGTAAGGCCCCGAATGCGCTTCAACGAGCCGAAAAAGATACGAAGAGAGAAAGAGAGAGAGATAATGAGAGATACCTAACGCAATCGACTCGAGGGTGATGCCGTAATACCCTAAACCATAGTGACGCGGCATTTTTTTCCGTCCCGCTTCCTAGTCCGTGATTTAAGCGATATGGTTAGAAATGGTTATTTTTTTCAGCATGCGTAATGAAGGATTTCGCTCAATGAATTCCAAGTTTAGCATCTTGTGGCAATTGCGAATGAATCATTTGTAGCACATTCGTGGAAACCGGTATATTACCTATGGCTGCAAGTAGAAACCTATGTTGAGAGGGAAAGGGGGAATCAAAAGATGGAGAAAACGGAAGAACTGTGACAGATACAATGAGTGTCCTTATATTCGTTTCGTTTAGAATTTCCTTTTTTGTTCAAGATGAAAAGTAAATTCAAAAATTATAAACACGCCTAAACGCTAGCTCATAAGCCTGAAGTTAAATTTGCATAGTATCTACGTGGTTGCCATCCATAACGCTGCACTATAGGGTAGAAGTTTACATTTAGTAAACGTTGATAACGGTCAGCACATATTAGAAAGAAAGAAAGAAAGAAAAACATTTGTTGTTCAGGAAAAAATCCGCAAGAACAAAAAATAATAAGAATAGTTTACAGGCGAAATAATTATTACAAAAAAATTATGATATCTATCACAGCACAAAAACTTGTGTTCAATACTTTACAAATAACAAAATTGTACAATAACGAAGCAACCATAAAAACATGAAAACAAAGTTGACAAGAAAAGAAAGTAAATTATGTTATTCCCGGGAAAGTAAGTAATCATGGTATTTCATTTAAAATATTTTAACAGATGTGCAGTTTGTAATTATTATTTCATAATATTAGGCTATTAACACTGAATATCCTGCACAAAACATATACAAATAAAATTAAAATATTAACATTTTCATGACATGGTTTTTTGCCCGCCATTTCCACAGGTTAACATCAAGTGGTAAGAGTATTTCTCGATAATGATTGAAGATGCCAAAGACTAAATACTTTAATTCACCTAATAAAAAGATAATGCTGGATGTAATGACTTCGGGGATTTACTCGGTATGGACGAAGAAGGTGCGGTGGATGGAATGGAATACAAACGAGGAAGTTCTAAGTATGGTGGGCGATGAAAGGAAACTTCTGAATGAAATCCGAGATACGCGGGGTAGGTGGCTGGGGGATGTAATAAGGGAATGGGTTGCTCAGGAGTGTGATAAGAGGAAGGATATTGGGCGAGCGGGGAAGGGGAAGAAGGAGATAGGTTTTATGGACGAGATGAAGAATGGTAGATCGCATACTGAGACGAAAAAAGAATTACTAGAAGTAAACAGGACCCTGAAAGTGTAGATAACCGGGTGGAAATTCTCTGACTTGCGACAAAACCCACATTTACCGGTGGAATACTTAATAAAAGGAAGGTTCCGGCGCTTTGCCTTACATTGCAGGGTTGGGCCCACAGTGACGCAGCTTTTTTTCTGGACCGCTTCCTCGACAGTCATTGAAAGTACGATCAACATCTGGTCTATTTAGGCAAGAAACCGTTAAGTTCAAACATTGATATACAGAGTTTTCTATGAAAAGTTTAGAAATAACCCAGTTCGGAACGCTTCGGCGCACAATGACAATAAATAGGATGAAGTGAGCAGGCAAAACTCCCGCAAGCATTCCGCTCAGTGGAATCCTTTGAGCTCAAATCATTCATGGGCGAATACAGTGTTTGCAGTTTTAGCATACTTTCCAAAAGATCGGGAGTAGAATTTATGAGCGACAGATAACAAAAGAGCTGTTCTTCCCATCGCATCCGCGATTTCTGTACGTGTTGATTTTGATCATAGACGTTAAACAATGGTAATATCAAGTTTTTGATTAATCTGCGGTAAAAATATTCCCTTTCCAAGTACCTGAACGAATTACTAAGCAATTAACAACATATTCGGCGTGATTCTAAGTGTATCCGCGGAATGCAAACTACCGACGGATGACAGAACTTTTCGCCAAGGCACACCATTCCAATCCTGCGCTGCTGTGTTCCGATGAACGCTAATTTCCAGCATGAATGTAAATATCTCATCATCAAATCAATCAGCTGTAAAAATGTGCTCGGACAGATAAAATTTGGAATGAAATCCTGTATTTACGCACGAAGAATCGATCGAATAAATAGCGGAGACGACGACTACAACCCAGGAGGAACAAGTGGTAGGAAGGGGAGGCAGCCGGGAGGGGTGGTGTTAGGGAGGGCAGCGGAAGCTACGTCAGAGGAAGGGAGAGGGGTGTTGTGGGTAACATGGGAGAAAGAGAGAGTGAGCGAGAGAGAAAGAGAGAGACGCGTTTATAGTGAAGTTGCGAGAAACGAGAGTGACTCACTCTTCCCGGCATTCCTTGCCCCCGCTCTCCCTCTCTCACGGCCGCCAACGAACCGTGCGATTAAAAAAAAAGAAAAATAGGAAGGATAAAAACACACCGAGGGAACACCGCGACGCCAAATTAACATTCCGAGCGAAATGTTGGAGCGAGTGGGGGGGGGGGGGGATAATAAAAAAATAACATTAGAAAGACACTCGGCCACAGCCAAAGCGGTGCCACGACGAGATGATGTGAGCGGAACAAAAACGCATCGAGGATGAGAGTCCATTCTCCTTTAACTTTTTTCTTTTTATTACAGGACTAGTGAGCGATCCGACCAACCCGGCCATCCCACATTCCGCCGTTCGGAAACTGCGCATGAAAACATGAGGAAAACGGAACCGGGTAGACCTCGGCGAATGCTTTGGTCTCCAGTTACGGAGCCCGACGAAAGAAACGCTAGAAAACCGGTGCTTCAGTACTAGCAAGCGGGTAGCAACAATGTGTGCCACGGGGTAATATCGACATTCACTTCTGCGTTTGTCAATTATTATTCAGGTTTACTGATTACAGAGTAAGGTAAAATTACTGAATAATGTAGGTTTAAATGGACGCGAATAAAATGCCCTCTAGATATTAGCAAGAGCAGGTCCCCTTCTGCCGGTAACATTTCTTTCTTCATTTCAGCGTAAGTCTTAACCTTCTTAACCCCATCCATAAAATCTATTCTCTTTCTTACCCAATTCCGCTTACTCAACACACTCTCCTCGATAACAGCCTAATGTACCCTTTGCCCCTCATCACCTCTTGCAAACACCTACTCCTCCTACTAAATACCTTACCAAGAAGTTCCTTTCCTCAAAATTCATACCGAGCACTTTTCCGTTTGCCTTCCTTTCTCCATCCTCCTCCACACCCAGATCTTGAACACCGGCAACCTATTCTCATCCTTTTTCATAAGAGCCTACGTTTCTGCTCTTTCTGGGTTTATAAAAGAAAACAAAATTTTCAGTATCTACAAGGGTACTCCTTCTCACTACACTGAATGACAGCGAAAATGGATACTCCAAGAAAACCATAAAAGGAAGCTTAATGCAGAGGTTAGGGCATATCTAAGAAGTGCTTGCGTTAAAAGCAGAGGGGAAGAGTTCATAAAAATGAAAAAGAATGGATTTCAGAGCAAAGAAAGCACAGATGCTCTTAGATTTCTGGAACAACAGAGAGAATTGAATCGGGGATAAATGAGTAGGAGACAAAATTAGTGGTTTCTGAAAAACAGAAAGGAGATGACTGTATGATAAGGGTGAATGGTGGAGTAATTAAGCTAGTGGTTGATTTTGTGTAACTTGGCCATTAGTTGTTGCTGAACTGTGAATAAATACAACTAGAAGAACAATGTTAAGAAAACCAAAGTTATGTCTTGTGGAAGAAATCATGTGCACAGAATAAACGAAAAACTCGAAAGGCAAAAACTGCGCAGGTGGAAGAATTGTATTATCTGGCAAGTAGGATAACAAGTGATGAAAGAAGAAAGAAAGACATTGTGAGCAGAATTGCCCAAGCGAAGGAGGCATTCTACCAGAACAGGAACCTATTGATAGCCACAAGTAGTAATCGCCTGAAAGTAAGGAATTCTCGTATTAAATCATTTATTTGGAGCATGCTCATATACGGCAGTGTAACGCGACAAATGTGTAACTCATTTGAAAAAATATATACATGTTTTATCGATTTAGCTTTTAGGTTACAAACATGTTATTGTTATGTTTGGTGCATTCCAAGTGGCGGTGTTCCGCAGATGACGCAGGCGGTTGGTGCGGCGGTCCGGGGAACGAAGTGCTCAAGTCTGGAGATTGCGACTCATGTCGGTGTCATCTACATCTACGCCATACCCTGCAAGCTACCCAAAGGGTGTGTGGCAGGAGGTGCTTCCACACCAGGCATGCCTGAATGATACGGTAGAACACCGAAACTACATTGAAACCAGCGTACCACATATGCAACGCGCCAATTTAAATCTAATAACCAAGAAACATTCCATCGTCAATCGTTCCAACGTGCAAGGGATGCAAGGACTACTACTACATATTCAAAATATCATGCATAAATAAGAGTATCAATATTTACATCATGCATAAATAAGAACGTAGAGAATATAAAGAAAAAGATTTACTGTCTGCCTATTGTCACAATTCGAACTATTCATGACGACGATCACAGCTGTAATGGTCCCGAATGGTACGCGGAAAAAATGACATTTTATACCTATCGGTTCTACAATCTAGCTCTCTAATTTTATTGACGCGATCTAATCTGCCGAGGTACGAGGGGGTTAATTGTATGTTTTTTACGTCGTCAGAGAAATGTTTTTCCTGAAACCTAGCTAAGAGATAAAGCCTATAATTATATCTACGCTGTGACAGCGATTCCCATCCTAATTCTTCTAACAGTCCAACCACACTAGCAAACTTATTGTAGCATCGTTTCACAAACCTAGCTCCTCTTCGCTGTACGCGATCTAATTCTGATAGCAACCCCGTTTCGTATGGATCCCATACACCAACAGCATATTCCAGACGAGGCGTAACGATTGAAAAATAACGTTCTTTCACTTTCTCATCACATTTTCCGAGTACTCTCTTGATAAAGCCTAGCTTCCTGTATGCTTCACGGCATATTTCCCGAATATGTTTTCCCTAAGACATGTCGTGAGTAATGGTGACCCCTAAGTACTTAACAGACTCGGCGTACCATTCGGGACCATAACTGCTGTGATCGTCGTCATGAATAGTTCGAATAGTGACAATAGGCAGACAGTAGATATTTCTCTTTATATTCTCTACGTTCTTATTTATGCATGATGTCGGCCTCGGTGGCGGCGGGGTAAAGTCCTCGCCTACTAACTCGAGGGTCGCGGGTTCGAGTCCCGCCTGGGCAGGATATTACCTGCCTAAGACATGGATGTCTGTGTTTCGTCTGTTGTTACTGTTGTTCACCCGACGTAAAATGGCCTAATGTGCTGAATTCGGGACAGGGAAAAAATAAATAAATAAATGAATAGATGTAAATACTGATGTTCTTATTTATGCATGATATTTTGAATCTGTAGTAGTAGTCTTTGTATCCCCTGCATATTTGAACGATTGTTGATAGAATGTTTCTTGGTTATTAGATTTTTAATTGGTGCTTTGGCTGTGTGGTACGTGGGTTTCAATGTAATTTCGGTGTTCTACCGTATCATTCATGCATGCCTGGTGTGGAAGCACCCCCTGCCACACACCCTTTGGGTGGCTTGCAGGGTATGACGTAGATGTATATGTTATGTAAAGCAAGATGGACCCAAATAACTGCCAATTTTTATTCTTTGATGATTGATTTAGAGCCGGTACAAAACAGTAGCACATTCATCTACATCTACATCTACATCTACGTCATACCCTGCAAGCCACCCAAAGGGTGTGTGGCAGGGGGTGCTTTCGCACCAGGCATGCATGAATGATATGGTAGAACACCGACATTACATTAAAAACCCGCGTACCACACATGCAAAGCGCCAATTACAAATCTAATACCCAAGAAACATTGTATCTCCAATCGTTCTAACATGCAAGGGATACAAAGACTACTACTACAGATTCAAAATATCATGCATAAATAAGAACATCATTATTTACATCATGCATAAATAAGAAAGAGGAGAATATAATGAGAAAGATTAACTGCCTGCCTATTGTCAATACTCGAACTATTCATGACGACGATCACAGCTGTTATGGTCCCGAATGGTACGCGGAAAAAATGACATTTTATACCTATCGGTTCTACAATCTAGCTCTCTAATTTTATTGGCGCGATCTAATCTGCCGTAGTACGAAGGGGTTAATAGTATGTTTTTTACGTCGTCAGTAAAATGATTTTCCTGAAATTTATTTAGGAGGTTAAGCCTATAATTTAATCTACGCTGTGATAGCGATTCCCATCCTAATTCTTCTAACAGTCCAGACACACTAGCCAACTTATCGTAGCATCGTTTCACAAACCTAGCTCCTCTTCGCTGTACGCGATCTAACTCTGATATCAAGCCCGTTTCGTATGGATCCCATACACTAACAGCATATTCCAGATGAGGCCTAACGATTGAAAAATAACAACGTTCTTTCACTTTCTCATCACATTTTCCGAGTACTCTCTTGATAAAGCCTAGCTTCCTATATGCTTGACCGCATATTTCCCTAATATGTTTTCCCCAAGATAGGTCGTGACTAATTGTGACTCCTAAGTACTTAACAGACTCGGCGTGAATAATTTCTGTATTTTCAATTCTGTATGCCCTAAATGGCCAATTTTTCTTTTTCCAAAAGCTGACTGCTACGCACTTTTTTATGTTTAGTTCCATCTGCCACTTTTCGCACCAAGCATGAATAGCAAGTAGGTCGATTGTTAACGAGTCGCTATCTTCGGAATTGTTAATATCCCTATACACAACCGCGTCGTCTGCGAAGAGTCTAAGCTTACTTTTAACGACGTTACTAATATCATTAATGTACAAGAGAAATAAAAGTGGACCAATTACACTTCCCTGAGGAACACCCGATGTAACGCTAACTGTGTTTGACATGATACCGTCTATGACAACCCTTTGTTCCCGCCCATGTAAGAATTGATTAATCCAACTAATAATGTTTTTATCTATTCCATATGCTTCTAGTTTTGAGAGCAACTTAACGTGAGGTACCTTATCAAAAGCTTTCCTAAAATCGAGGAATATCGCGTCAACTTGGACATTATTTTCACCCGAGAGCAAGATGTCATGAACGAAGAGGGCCAATTGGGTTTCGCAAGATCTACCCTTTCGAAATCCGTGTTGGTTATTTATTAACAATTCCTCCCTATCTAAATGACTCATAATGGAGCTTACGATTATGTGTTCAAATACCTTACAGGAAATGGATGTGAGAGAAATAGGCCTATAGTTACTAGGGTCTTCCCTGTCGCCGCTTTTGAATATAGGTGTGACATTTGCTACTCTCCAGTCCTTAGGCACTACATGATCTACTAAAGATTTGGTAAATATTAATTCTAAGTAAGGCGCTATGTCTGATGCCATTGTTTTATATACGCGAGCAGGTATTTGATCTGGACCGGGGGATTTGTTGGGGTTAATATTTTTTAGCTGCTGTTCTATGCCGCGACAATTTATAATAATTTCAGGCATACATGTTTGGGAACGAACTGGCTGCGGATCGAAAAGATGTGGTGTATAAGTACTGAAAATGCTTTTGAAGAATGAGTTTAACGAATTGGCTTTTTGTAGACTGTTGGTTATCTTTTCCCCTTTGATATTCTTAAGCGTGTGTACTGTTGATTTATTTCCTTGAGTGTCCCTAACATACGACCAAAATGCCTTGGGATTATCGTTCAATTGTTCTCCCAGTAATTTACTTTTGAAATCAGCTAACGCCCTTCGGCACGCTTTTTTTGCTAAGAGTTTAGATATTTTGTAATTTTCGGTGACTGTGTATAGTTCTTCAGAGGATTTGTTAATTTTTGCCCTTTTTAACCTAGCATGACATGTTCTTTGGTGCTTTAATGTTTTTCTAACCTCCGCGTTATACCACCTAGGCTCTGCATTGGCTCTTTTCCATTTACTTGGTATGTATTTGCTAACTACTGATCGTGTAACGTTGAGGAAAGTATTCCACAAAACCTCAGTATTACTGTTGATACTTATTTTTTGAAAATTAGTAAATGACTTTTGGAACTCTCGTTTCATACCTTCGTAGTCAGCCTTATTATATAAGTAGATTTTTCTTTGTGGATTATGTTTCTTGATCATGCTCACGGAAAAATTAGCTTTAACTATCTTGTGGTCGCTTATTCCCTTATCCGTACCTATGTTTACAACCATGTGTGGAATATTTGTCGCTAAAAGATCAAGTGTATTTTTCCCTCTAGTTGGAGCAGTGACTAATTGATGTAGTGAGTGAGATGTGAATGTATACAGGAGTGACTCACAAAGGTCTTTGTCTTTCCCCCCAGTGATAAAACTGTACGTGTCCCAGTCTATGGACGGAAGATTGAAATCCCCACCGATTATAATATGACAGTCGTTTTTTTGAGTGGTTAATTTACTGAGTTGACTTTCTAGTTCTAATATTGAGGTTATATGGGTATCTGGTGGTCTGTAATATGCGCACACATAGATTGTTTTTGCTTTAGGATTTTGAATGGAGCACCATACGCTTTCTACCTGGTCGTCGGAAAATGACTCCCTCCTACTAATATAACAATCCTTCACTGCAATAAAAACTCCTCCCCCGGTCCTTTCCACTCTATCTTTTCTATAAACTGTGAAATTTTTTGGGAATACTTCATTATCTGCGATTTCGTTACACAACCAACTTTCCGTCCCTATAATTAAGTCTGCGTCAGTAGTTTCAATTAGATGGTAGAAGTCAGCTACTTTATTCCTTAAGCTACGGCAATTTACTACCACGACAGAAAAGGATTTATCAGTGAGCGTATTCCCGGAATGTGTATTCTCATTACAACTCGCTTTTTTAGGTATATTCAAAGTTACATTACTGCTATTTTTTGAAACTGGCCTCTTACTGTTCTCTTTAGACTTAACCATTTCTTGGATATTTTTTCTATTAAATATTGTTCGCGATGGTACCTGATTCGACCCATTAGCTGACCTACTCTCTGCCCTACCCTCTATCCTAAAAAAGGTCTACAGTGATCGAGTATGCTACTCGCTACACAGCTAGCTGCCTCGGCCGTGTAATGGACACCAGAACGGTTCAGAGGGGTCCGACACGATCGGATTGCCGGCCGAAGGTCGACGAAGGAGGCTCCAATGTCCGTGCAGAAGCGACGCAACCTCTGGTTTATGCCCTCCACTCGGCTCCAAACCAGGGGTCCACGATCGATCCTCGGGACAAGAGTACAAATTGCAAGCGTCATGTCAACCCCTTCGTCGCGACTTACCCGCTTCACTTCGGAGTCCAGTTCCCTGAAGGAACGCAGGATCTCCTCGGATCCACGGTCCATGGCGTCGTTAACGCCGACATGGGCCACAATCTGCAGACTTGAGCACTTCGTGCCCCGGACCGCCGCACCAACCGCCTGCGTCACCTGCGGAACACCGCCACTTGGAATGCACCATGACGTTACACGGTGGCTTATACCCTCATGGCCTGCCCTTTCCCGCAAAGGGACCATAACACGGCGGACGTTACTACTACCTATCACTACAATCCCCCCCTTCCCACTCTGACGACTCTTCCTAGGTGCCGGTCTCGGAGTAGGAGTAGGCACGTCAGGCACCTCGGAATTTCCATCCGAAAGCAACTGGTACCTGTTCGAAACGGGAATGGGAGGTGCCAAAGCATCTCCTGAACCACGCTTCAGAGTGACCTTACCTCCACTCCTCCGAGACACGACCCTCCAGACCTCCTGTTTACGGAGTTGTACTGCCCCTTCATCGGAAGACGGACCTTCAGGCAAACTCTCGATCGTCCAGCCACTGTTAGCAATCGAGCGAACTCGTGCAGCCCGTAGGGCGCGGCGAACTTTCGAAGAGCGACCCAAATTTCCATCCACCTTCGGGACGCATACCACTCTTTCAACCTTAGACTGGAGTTCCCGCAGGATTCTCTCCAACTCGGCGATGCGGGCTCGGAGAACCGCACACTCGCCGGCGTTTTTGATCATCCCAACAGGTGACCTATTCGAAGACATCCTAGCACTACTCGCAATGAACTCCCAAGGAAAAAAGCTTAACTACAAAAAGATGGCTATACTCAAAAGAACTGAGCGATCCTAAGCTCGGTCACAATGGGCAAAGTAACAACAATACTTCTACGAAATAACTTTAACACAGACCTCACACCTGGCAAAGAGCTAACTAAAATACGAGATAAATAAGAACACAAACTCTCTAGCACAAAAGGTAACTGACTTTCACTTTTAGGACGCTAAAGATAGGGGAGGAAGGACAGGTGATGTCACGCAAGTGAGCTATGAGGGGTTGAAGCACTGACGAAGCACGCGAGAAAGATCTGTGTTTTTGGATTCAACATTCCTTTGGATTCAACATTTGGATTCACATTAAAGGAGACTGGAAGCAATGGAGGCGTGGTGTTACAGAACAGTGGTGAAAATTAAATAGACCGAAAGAACAACAAACGAAGAAGTCCTAGCAAGCGCTGGAGATAATAATTAAATCTCTTCGTAGAAGTTGAGACCGACTCATGGGACAAATATTGCGGCACAACAGCCAAATGAAAACGATATTGGAAGGAAACAAATGAGAAGAATTATAGAGGAAGACCTAGAACGGGAAACATCACACAAATCAAGAAGACCGTTTAATTAAAGAACTATGCATGAATTACGCGGTTTGAAATGAGGAGAGTCGAATGAAGAGCTACAGCAAACCAATCTTCGGATTAATGAAAACTGATACTAAATAATCGACTCTAACTAAAATGTAATTCAAAATACCCGGGTGCCCGCCATAGGTATAAGTAGCTTAGACGTCGGTCTCCTCGCCAATATAACAAACCAGCGTTGTTTTGAGTAGTAGCAGAACAGTAACAGTTTGAGCAGTAACAGAAGTAGCCTTGCCATCCCTATACACCTAATGAGCCACCACCCTATGACTGGCAAGAAGAACGTGGATGCAAATGAATAGAAATCGCGCACCCAGGATCGCGACACGGAGATATCAGAGGAGCCGCTTGGCGCCACGCGGCGACGCCGGCCGGCCGGGCGTGCCATCGTCCCGTGTCACAGTCCCGGAGTTGCCCGTCTACCTGCCCACGCTCCGATCCCGCCTTCCACATCTATTTTTTCGGAAGGTGAGCCAAGCGCCTTGGAATCCGACGTGTCTCTCTCACTCTCAACTCTCCCGCCGCGCCGAGCCGGGGTGACTCCGCCCACACGAACAAACCAACGCGTCGTCGCCCCGCGACCTTCCCGCGGCTCACCCTCCGCCTCCCCTTACACACCTTAACGGCCGCAGAGGACACTTTGTATCCGCCAAGTTGGAATTTATGCTTATTTAAAGGCGACGGCGTGGGAAGCGTCGCCCCTCCCTCCACACCCGGGGAGATAGGGAGAGAGTAACGGGGTGGATCCCCATTCCCAAGCGGAGGGTGATCCTCTCCTGTTTATTTTCCATGCTCCACGCCACGGGGGATGCTATATCCTTGTCCCGCCCCGAAAATAAGAACCTTAGAACTCGTTTTTGCATCCTTTCGTTTGCCACGCGACAGAGTCGATTATAATGAATCATACAGTGATAAGCGTTGAATCTGCGGATGAGGATTTTGGACTGTCTCGAGAGAAAGATCCGTCTAAATATCAGGGCTTGGAAATCGACAACGAAAAAAAAAGACTTGACAAGGGCCGAATTAGTGTCTGGAACTCTAATTGGCGGTCAGATGAACTAGTTAGTTACACCTATGAGGCAGCTTTTGATTCAAGGCTCATTCAGTGAGGACTATCATGAAATAAGACTGAAAATTCGACTGGAAATTAGACGACCAGATTGTGTAACTGCCCAGCTTGTGAAAGAACTGATTCAATCTCAAAGAAGCCGTGAATTTAACCTGGAGGGATTCGACAACAATGGCATAATTTTGGGCAATGGTGCTCGAGCCACTGTACAGTTTCGTTTAGGTACAACATGAAGATATGCTACTCAATGCCCCAAAATTAAATCGCATTATGTGTCTCCGACGTGCGCGAGGAGCAGAAACCAGGGCATTAAATATATGACTGTAAAATATACCGAAGGCGTTAGATGCGTGGGAGCGGAGATCGGCGAAGAAAATGCGAGGATATGTGAAAGGAAAATGAAGCACTTTGCTCAGAAGGGCGGGAAATGAGTTCGATGGGGGAAATAAGAATGAGGCAATAGAATTAATGAAACATATGATTCGAGGAAATGGGATTTGGAAGCCGCGAAAGATAGTCGAATGTTGGGTAAGCGAGAAGGAGGAATGAAAAACCACTAGAGGCACCTTATATGGGGTGGAAAGAAGAAGGAAATACATCGTGAAGATAAGAGGATTCATATGAAGATAAAAACGTTAGCCGAGAGGAAATTATTGATGAATCGTCCACCAAAACCCACTCTACACCAATGCACTACAACTAAGAGCAGTTATCGGTTTTTTTGAGCCGCGCGACGAACTCACCTCAAGGAAACACCAAATATCTGAACAAGATGGAACCTAAGACTAAATAACGATTCGGTGAAGAATAAATTGAACTTTCTACAAAGGTGTCGAGATATTGGCAGGCAACATGACAGCTTGAGGGGCATATATACCACCTAATTCACTCATGGCCTGTTATACAACAATGCAGTATTAATTGATCACACGTCACGTGACAGGCACCTATTTCAAGACATATTTCTTTTAGCTGAGAGTCATTAAGTATCGCTGGGTAAAGAGTCGTGCCGCCCTTTACCGAGCGATAGACGCACACAAGTCGTGGTGCACGAGGTCAGGGTGTTGAACGCCGAACAAGCGACACACAGATGGGGGGCGGGGATAGGGATACGGTTCGAGAGCTGGGCGATCTGGGGAGATGGAGGGTGGCAGGCATGTGCGGAAGAGAGAGGAGTGTTGAGACTACTCGAACCGCGAGGGGCATGTTTGGTCTATTGGGCCGAAGCAGAGAAGAGAAAACACGTCTCAACTGCCAACACTCTAGCCAGTCTGTGACTTCGGGTGCGCGGAGGGGCCACGACTAGTGATGGGTCGTTCATGATCGATTCGTTCAAAATGATTGAATCATCAAGTGAGTCAAATGACTCATGATTCATTTCGGGAAAATGATTCGATCATTCAAACATTTTGTGTTTCCGTCTGCCGTGTGATTGAATGTGATATTAAGTGGAAAAACATTCACATGTACGTTATCCGTTATGTCTAGTCATGAAATTTCAGAGAGATATCTTCATGGGCATAAATCCATTAATATTTGGTCAGTGAGTTTATGTTTGTATAGCATAGTTAGACAAGGCGCTCATTTTAAAAACGATGAAATTAACCCTTGTTACAATACCAGCGCATCATTACAGTTGGTAAACTTGATAAGAATTTTAATTACCTGCTCAGTTGAAAGCTCCTAATTGAATGTAATTCAATACTGCAGATCAGAAAACATTCATGCACATTAATTTGTGTAGTCTGAGCTAGTGATTTAATTTTCATGTACATAGTTTGACGTTATTCTTCTTGAATTCAGAGTCTGTGACAGTTTTGCCTCTCCAAATATTCTCGTGACTATAGTACTTGAAAATCTCCATTTTAATTCGGATCCAAAATTTGTGGAATATAGAAATCAATCACCCTTCCTAAATTTCTAAGCACGATAGTAATTATTCGAAATCAATTATTCAAATAGATTGATGGCATCAATTAGCATCATTCGAGTTTTTGAGTCTCTTCAACCTTGATTCATTCGAGTCTTTCGATTCACGTGAGTCTCGTGATTCATCTAATCAATCTGACTTACGAGTCATAATGAATCAAATGATTGAATCAATTGATTGAATCTTTTAAGTGACTCGAATCAAAATGATTGAATCACTAAAATGATCGACTTAGCCCATCTCTAGCCACGACTACTCGATCAGCAATATGGGTTCAGGGGACCTATGTCCGAGTTTACTCGTATGCGACGGAGCATTTTTCAGGGAGTCACGTGACACTTTCTAGTACGGGGGTAAGTTTGGCATGCCCGAACCGTCGGGAGTCGAATGCTCGAAAAATTACTGCCTCACTCAAACTCAGGTAGATTTTCTTTCGCTCATTCGAGATTTTCATTATTGCGAAATGGCGGCTGCGTGGCTAAGAGTGCAACTTCTCGCGGATTTAGAGAAAATGGAAGAACGAGGGCCTCGTGCAGTTCACGAGAGGATATCTCCATTTAATCTGAAGAATAATAAATTCATGAAAATGCATAGGCTTAATAAAGAGCTATCCGCAGGTTTGATTGGGGACTTAACTTAATAGAACCCCCTGAAGGTTGGTGTTTGAAATGTTCGAGATAATTCCATTCACGCGACTAAGGAGTCACATGGAACAACAACAAACAATTGCATCATAGCCTTCATACTGATCGTCTGTTGTAGTCTCTTTTTGTTCTTTATTGTATTTTCTCCTTGATATCCTTACAATCCTTTCCTATCTCTATTATATATTAGTAGCCTTATCAATTTAATTATGTAATTATTCATGAAGTGACGGGATTCAACTCCTTTGTGATCATTTGTTGATCCCTCACAATAATTAAGTGCGTATAGTGTTGTTTTCATGATTTACTTATTATGAAATTTGTTTCCTGATCTTAGAGGATATTACCCCGTAGATCAATAATTCATTTTCATAAAGGAGGTAAATGCATGGTGATTTATAGTCAATTATCGATGAAAAAATAGTGTAAGTGCAAATTTTGTGTGTTAGACCAAAAGCACTAAAGTAAAATCGGGGTTAACAAAGATGGCAGGTAGTCCACTTCCATGTTACAACTTCTAGCATTGACTACAATAGCAAGCGACCTCTCTATTTACCTCAATCGTGATATTTAAGGTAGTTTGAGCGAGATAGTTCCCTCGTCATAATCGAGACATATTCGAATTATACGTTTTAATCTCAGTTGCTGCAAGAAGCCTGAATTAAATATTGCATAATTAATGGTGCAATAATACACTTTTATGTGGCTGAAATTCTATGCAATTTAATAAAAATATCCATTAAGTCTTTAATTTGACTCATGTTTTTCGCACCGTACCTTTAAATCTCATTCCTAACGAAAGGTTTTTTGCGATTATTAAAAAAATTACAGCGGTGACAATATGATTTATTTTAAAAATTAGTTTAGAAAAAATAAGGACAACACATTTTTTTTGACGTGATGTAGGAGTTAGAAATACCTCATTTTTTAAATAAGGTCTCTTTGGAGTGCATACACGTACCATTTTCCATGTAAAAGGGCCGTTGATTTTCGCCGAACATCTTGGAGAGTAATTTGGTAATGGGCTGATATTTTCGTATCTTAGATCGGGTGAGATATTTTTCTTTAAAATGAGACAAAATTCATTGAATTCTATTTGAAATATAATTTTGCTCAAAATACCTTAAAGCCATTAACAATATTCGGGCGCGAAAAACCTGATCGAAAAGGCTGCGTGAGGTACAAAAGAATAGTTCAAGTACACCAAAACCTAGAACCCTTCGTGATTGTACATCGTGACTACTTAGCTACGTGACCGGAATAGTCTCGAATGCTTTAAACACAACCCCCGGGATTGAATAGTATCCAGTGAGTAATAGTATAATTACCATTAGACTTTTATTATACCAATGGGTGATGTGCTTTCTTACTCCGGCCACGAAGTAAAGAACATTCTTTCCTCTACGCCGACATTGACCATAGTCAATCAGCCAACAATTAACTTCTCAAACAGAGGGTGGGAGAATTAAGCCAGGGTTTCGTTGAAACCACTCATTATCCAACAAGAAGATACGAAAAAGAAAGATTGAGATGTCTCCAAGCACAGCAAAGCAAAAAACATGGATGATTCATCACTCACGTGAGTCAACACGTTATCCCTAGATTAGCTGTAAACTAGCATCGAAATAATTTGAATGGATTCCTACGACCAGCGCAGTAGGCGTCCACTCATTCACAGATTTTCGAATTCAACGCGTAATTTCTATCACTCGGCTTAAAAACAATATTCATTGTAAATAAAATTTGAATAGTAAAAATCATAGGCACACAATGCCTTCTCTCGGATTGACGTGCGACACGACATAGGCCTCTTCATGCACTAATAGACTCAGGGGTCACAGCGTCACTTTCTTCATGTCACTGCGTTATTCTCACAGGTAACTAATTACATTAGATTTGAACGCAACGATCTTCTGATCTCACTCAACTGCAAGGCTACAATATCGAACTAATTGCCTCCTACGCTAGGCTAGTTCTATTACTCGTCCAATTCCATTAGAAAGCACTTTACCTTATTCCCCATCCAAGACCATAGACCATCCGTCCTTCTACGACATTCACTACTCCTCCATTCCTTCACCATCGATTTAAGGTGTTTGGAGCGCGAATCGTGAGTCTTTGAGTGCACGTTTTAATTACTTTTAAGTGAGTAAAAATAATTCTTGGACCACACTTCCTTCAAGCATATGAATTGATACGTCGGAAATAATTATGCATGTCGTAATATAAATGATGCAAGAATTATATTATTTTAAATTTCATCTCAATTAAAGCATTGTCATGCCTTGGATTTATGGCGCAGAATTCGAAATGTAAGCGAAATCCGTACATATCTTTGAGTTTTTATTCGGCATGATACTTTGATATACATGGGAGCCATTATAATAATATGAAAGGTAGGTTTTCGCGTTTCGGAAAAAAATCTGCACTTACGTCATCGAGCTATTTCGAAATATGTGAAAAGCCTTCATCTACATCTACGTGATACCCTGCAAACCACCACGAGGGTGTGTGGCAGGGGGTGAAGATCACCAAACATGCACTGTTGACATGCAACTAGGATATTTAATGGATACATACTAGATAATAGGGTCACATGCAGCTAGATGGTTAGTATCTACATAATATGAAATGGATTATTGGTTGTTATTAAATGCATCATGCACTACAGACTACTCTAACTATATTTCACCTACCTATCCCTTTGCTACGCTGCCTATTGTTCTCTCTTATAGTACGAGGGAAAAATGACATTTTAAATCTATCGGTACGACAATCTATCTCTCTAATTTTGTTAATATGATCAAACCTAGCATAATACGCAGGGGTTCTCAATATATATCTAACGTCATCTGTGAACAACTCTGTTTCGAATTTACTTAAAAGGTTTAACCTAAATTTTAACCTGCGTTCTGATAGTAATTCCCATCCTAGTTCTTCTATTAACCTCGTAACACTAATACAATTATCATAACGACATTTAACAAACCTAGCAGATCTCCTTTGCACGCGCTCTAATTCTTTTATCATACCTTCCTCGTACGGATCCCATATACTAGCGGCATATTCTAAATGAGGCCTGACAAGTGTAAAATAGCTTCTTTCTCGGACTCTCTCATCGCATTTGCCTAGAACCCTTTTTACGAATCCTAATCTACGGTTTGCTACACTAGTTATTTCCCTGATGTGTTTCCCCCATGACATGTCTTCACTGATGGTGACGCCTAAGTATTTAATTGATTCTACGTTACATATTTTGTTTTCTTTGATGCTATAATTATTCCGGGGAAGGCCATTCTTTTTCCAAAAATTCATAATCGCGCATTTCTTCAAATTTAATTCTAGTTGCCATCTATCACACCAATCATCAATCGCATCTAAATCCTTAGCTAAAAACTGGATGTCCTCTTCATTTCTAATTTCCTTATACACTACTGCATCATCGGCAAAAAGACGGAGCTTGCTATTTTTTACTACACTATTCAAGTCGTTTACGTACAGAAGAAATAAAATTGGGCCTATCACGCTTCCCTTGGGAACACCTGATGTAACTTTTCCTTCGCCGGAGCTGACACCATCTAATACCACCCTTTGAACGCGTTCATGTAAGAAATCTCCTATCCAGCCTACTATATTACTGTCTATTTCGTATGATGCTAACTTCGCGAGTAACTTACAGTGGGGAACCTTGTCAAAAGCTTTTCTAAAGTCAAGAAACGCTGCATCTACCTGTACGTTACCTTCTCCTATAGGAAACTACAATATCGTGAACAAAAAGACCTAATTGAGTTTCGCAAGACCGTCCTTTTCTGAACCCATGCTGGTTTGTTATTAATAAATCCTGGCTAATAAAGCCTTAAGACTTCGTGTTTAAATAGCATTTAACTGTCAAGAAACCTAATCGCGCTGACTCTTCATTGTTTCCCTTCCGACGATCGTCGGATTTTCAGCCTTCTCCAAACCCACTTTCGTCCTTCTCTCCTAGTGGTACATGTTTCTCGATCCTTCGTAAATGCATCGCAAAAACGTTTTCCCTCGAAATCCGATAATTTACAAATGACGAGAAAAAAAAACTGATGCAATTTCATCATCGCAGAAATATCGTAATTATTCCACTCCATACGGGACGGAAGGTTTGCGGATGGTGAGTAGCACGAGAACATCATCGATGCAGAAATTTCTCACCGCAGTGTCGTGCGGTAATGACCGTCTTGCGTGCGATACGTCTGAAAGGACATGTGGCGACGCGGATGCCGCATAATGCGAAAGCGCCTCATGGTAAGCCCATGGACGAGACGCCGCCGCCGAAGCTCTGAGCGCACCGTCCAGCCATGTTTATGCTCGCTTCGCGCTTATCTGGCCTTTCGGGGAGTGCGGAGATAATGAGAGAATCTCCGAAAGTCTTTCTTGTGAAATAATCGATAGGAAAAACCCCAAGGAATGGGCCGATGGATGAATTAAAAAAAGACAACGTATTCTTCTTCGTCCTCTCGGTCTTCTCCTCGTCCTGGTAAATATGCGCATCTCGCGAGATGCAGGAGCCGACTGACGTTTTTGAACGCGGGTACAAAGGGCAAGGCTGAGCGTTCATTGAATACCAAATGTTCCACGCTGTCAGCGTCGAGAAAAGGCCACAATTGACGTCCTAGACACGCTCGGATCCTTTCCATATCCGTAAAGCAATCGTTTGATTTGTGAATGCAAATCTGAGGGGAAGAAGGTTAATAACGACGTTCAAATTTCGGTCGTTCACATGGGAGAGTCGTTTTGTTTCCACTTGAATACTTCTGATACGGTCACCAGATAATCGTAAGACCACGTTATTTTTACTTCACGGAGAGAAATGGATAATTCAATGCGGTTCCAAAAACTAAAATTTCGAAAATTATGTTCCATCGTCCCGAGTTTTCGCTGCGTGGTGAACCAATAGTCCTAAAACCTACAGGACACCAGCTGTATTGAAATAAGTTTCTTTAGCACATCTACATGCTACCGTGCGAGCCACTGCATGGGCAAGTAGCAGGGGATGTTAGAATAGATGTACTATGGGAGAGTTTTCACTGGAGCTCAGTTTTTATTATGTTTACTCATTGCACGAGGAAAGAAGGAATTTTTGTACCTCTCCGTTCAGCAATATACGTCTCTTATTTTATCGCTTCTTTCGGACCTAGAAATGTAGGCGTGACGCCAAAATGATATTCACTGTTAAAACACTCCTGTTCTGAATATGTTATGTTATAAACACTCCTGTTCTGAATTTCCCAAGCAAACTAAGCCTAAACTAAGCCCTTTAGAAGTCAATTCCGACAGAAAACCAGTAAAACGAACATTTATCAAGTAAGTAAGTCAACGATAGTAAAGAAAAAGAGCACTCGAATAATAATCATAGTAAATGAAAACTTGAAAATTGATAACAGCGAAGAACTATTACACCAATAAAATAGAAATATTACCCGCAGCTCATTAGTAAAATTACATTGCACCGTAAAACCCAGTACGTTAGTCTTACGACAAACGCGACATTCACGTCTGGAGAAGGGTTCAAACCAGCGACCACAGGGTGACTGGTCACCATGTCTTCTGTCAAGCAAGTGGAAAGTTCACCATACCCACCAAGGTTGGCAAGCAACTAACGTTACAGCCTGATGGTGGAGACCGATGTTAATCATATCTCAGGAATTTCATCATGTAAAATGATATAACATGTCGTACATTCCGAATGGGTAGATTTTAATATTTTACACAAACTTTCTAACTTTCCGACCTAAAGTACATACCGATACCCGCAGCCGTACCAGACTCCGGCGGCTTGCGAGAGTGCGGCACAGAAGTACGATTAGGACATATGGGTGCAGTTAAAACTGGCCACGTTCGCGCGATGATTGTGTCACGGAAAGAAACGAAGGCATTGACACATGAATCGACGATCCTAAGTCGGCGGCTAGAGTTTTCTTGCGCAACGAAAGCATTAATAACGGCGGCGACGGACCCGCTCGCCGCGGCGGCTGCACGTCCATCGTTATCTCCGACGGGGGTCAATGTGGAACACCACCCCAAAAGCTAACCGAAAGAGGATATAAGCCTTTTAAATTTCGGATAATTATCGGATTTCCTGGGGCAAGCAAATAAAGATGGCCAGTGAACGAAAAGACCTCAAAATTAGCCAGATATCGCCACTGTCGAGGGGGGAAGGGCGTGCAGTGGGTCGGGCATCGGCTGCATGCCAAGTAATGCAAAAGCCACGCGAGAGACGGCGTGCACCGAAAAGGATCGCCAGGAAGTGAACGAACTGTACTTCACCTCTGATTTACCAATTTGTTAACGACGACTCGAATGAAGAGGGAAGGTGCGATGTCTCTTGGACGGTAACTGGCTTCCCCCTCCCTGAAGACCCAAGTTTCCCTTTCAGACCGTCGATTGAAAATTAGACTCAATCTTTTACGTAAATTCAAACCAATTTATTTTCCGACGAAGTTATCAATATCTTACGAACTCCAGTATACTACGGTGGATCAGATCAAGAGAATAAAATATAAGATATAGACTGTAGAAAAGACAGTTTAAAAATGTCGTTTTTCCTCGCGGCCGATTAGAGGCCATAATGGGTGTGTTAAGACTTAAAAGTAAGTTAGTCGACAAATATTGCAGCTGATTAATTGATGTGCTCCCTAATGCTTGCTCCTCAATCCGCCCAGTAGTGCTAACGCCATGTTTTGCATGTTCCCTGCATGACTCTTGTGTCATGTTTACATAGTTTGTAGTAGCAATTGTAGCATGCTCATAGTGTGGTGCATGCTAGTGAAAGACAATTTCTACACTATAGAGCATGTTGGTGAAAATTCACCCCCTGCCAAACACCCTTTGTGGCTTGCAGGGTAATATGAAAATGTAGACGTAAAAGGTTGAATATAGGAAGTTACGGAGATTTTTAAAATGTTCCGATCCTACCTTATTATTCAATGCAAGCCTAAAGAGAATGCCTCTTTTCTTCTTGTCATCATACACTTTTCTTCTTGTCGTCAAACCCGGATATTCTTACCTGCAACAGGAGAGAAATTGACGTTAGCAAAAATGAAAAAAAAACAAGCCGTACAATAGAAGATTTACGGTAGGAACAATCGCAAAAAAAAGAAAAATCATTTAATTTGTAATTAATTCATTTGCATTGAACTCACAGAGATAAATATTTACGCAACATCATCGGTAAGTAACGTGCCATACCATTGTTGATAACGAGCCGGAATAATTAGAGGTACAATCTTCATGAAACACCCTCAGCCAAAAAAACTTAAGGATAAACTCGATGCAGAGTGCGACCGAAAATATTCCATTGCATATCTCCACGAAGCAAGTCACTCAATCATTTCGAAACGATCCATCAATCGAAAGGTAAAGGGATGAACGAAACACACGGAACGCGATCATCGAGACAGATTTCGGGAGGTGCGACGTGTACACTGGAGCAGAGGATGGATGGTGGCAGAAGTTGAAAAAAAAATTCGTGTGAAAACAGAGGAAAAAACACCCACGTGAACGTGAATTCGCATCGGTAAAAATTCACAACCGTGGAATTTCTAAAAAAAAATGTTAACAAATGCAGAAAAACCATGCTATAATCCCTATGAGAATCGCTCATCACGAAAATGTGACGAATGAATCGAATTCATCATTTTTCGACAATTTTGCTGGCCAAATAAAAACTGAAGACGGAGCTGTCTAGAACACATATTCTGCGTCTCCTTTACACATGTCAGAGACAGCTCGATTTTCGCTATCATTCCAATCGACTTGCTAAAACAATTCTGACATGCGATACAAAAATGGCAGTTTAATGGAATGAGGAACAGGATTTACATAAGGAAAGGAATGAGGAGAGAGTATAGAGCTGGGTATAATTAAAAAACATTCGCCTTGTATTTTAGAACGTTTCGCAATTGGGATGGATTTAAAATAATTCAAAAGCCGCCAAATGAACCCTAAAAATTACATGGATTTGGCCGCCAGGCGTCTCTGAATGAACATCTTTGCTCGGAGCCTAGTGCGAGCGATTTTTACACTTGGAGTTGACATGCATCAGGAAGCGGCGTACGTAAGATTTGCTGAAAAGTCAAACGTTAAAAAACATGGTAAAGAGATGGTTAATTGATAAGATTCTATAGATGACAGAGTTCACTGTTAAAGCTTGAAGAGCTACAGAATAGCATTACAGTTAAATTAGCACTAAAAGCATTAAAAAAATTAGCATTAAAAGGATGTGGTTATACATTTGAAGTAGTCGACGTGACTTCCTGCTTTTCAGATGTTGCTACAGAGGAGATCTAGACACAATACCACTAAATATAAACTTTATACCCATCTCGGCCAGCTGATAAGTAAGCGACAGCACCTACAACCCTAACCATTCTAATTTAAATACATGCATCCACTAAAGACGGTGGAATATTTTGAAAAACGAGGGTTTTGCTAGCCTTGCGAGACGAGGTAAAGGAAAAAGTACATTACAAAACACACTAATTCAACGAGCTGCTCGCCGAGCTGATATATATACTCACCTATCAGACTGACTAGCAGATTAACTACAAAGGTCTATTGAGGTACGAAAGCATGGAAGATGAACATGTTTTTGACTCGAGACATGTCGTAGTAATGATTGCATACGCCAATAAAGAAAATATGAGGAAGATAAAAGCGACGGATTCAAGGAATATTAATCATATAAGCATTAATGTTCACCAGAATAAAATTGAAAAGGAAATTTCCTCTAATTGGTTGCAACATATATTTTCCTTCGTGGAAAATTTATTAGAGGAAAATGTGAGATAATTCATAAATTTGAGCGTGAATATTTTTTCAAAATCAGCATGCTGACTAAATTGTTCCTCCAGGAAGGTATTAATTCAAAGCAGCGTTTCATCACGGAGTGGCATTATCCATTCTCAGAATCCTTTAACAATACCTACCTCTCAGTGAATGTATTCCTGACACAGCAATGAATCGAAAAGGTGGCAAAGAGATCTGTTCTTTCGCAAAGTGTACACAGCCAGACCTGAGTGTCAAAAATTTTCAAACCAAAATGTAAGCCTCACGAACAACCACGATCTAGAGGAAATCATACTCATACAGTGCCTGATGCCGAAATATTACATAATTACAACGATCAATTTTTTTGCCATATGCAATCTGTGTCAGAGAGAGGAATAACCATTTTTGTAAGACCATGAGTTGATAAATGATCCGAAACTCTCAAAAGGAAGACTTATTATTTTCCATAAACCATGAGTTGAGCTAAGTACAAATTTCAAAACTAGGAAAGTAAAACATCTGAACAACCTAAGCCATCCGTCAAACATCTCACTAAAGCATTATTAATAATCTATCCAGAAAGACAATCAACGGCCGACAATTATTTCAGTAGAACCTTAAAAACCCACAAGCCACATTTTAATGCTTAGTGTCGAATAAAAGTATGGTGACCTGGTTTAAGATATACTGAACAATAAAAATTTGCGACCAATAAAGGAACCAATGGAGGGAGGGACCGAAGAAATGTAAATCCACGACATTAACTGAGTAAAACCTCAAGTAATTGCTACATTAATAATCTGTTTGTATTTGTACCAGTTAAACCAATATTACTCGGAGAAAAATATTCCATTTTTTCGGCATTGCTAAGTTTGGAATTCCGGCAATTGGTAAGTTTTGCGACATGGCATAACGTCAAATTAGAAAAATAAATGCCAATTTGAATTCGAAGGCTTCCGCGGAGACGTAACGGCAGTTAAGTGATTTCGTGATCTATTCCGCGTAGTTCGATTTTCGTGAGGGATATTTTCGGCAGCAATACAGTTACCTTCTTCACGTCTGAAGTGACAATGCATGTCTATTATTTACACACAATTCAAGCTCAAAAAATGCAATCGCATGCGAGATAAGTACAAATACAATAAGCCAAATAAAAAGGACCAACCCAGAAGACCCGCTCTGAAAAAAATCTTGATCAGGTGACAGGCGTGAGACTAATGCATTGCCGGCGTAACAGAAATGACGCAAATTAGGGAAATTTTGTCAAGTAAGTACGCACAGAGATAAATTTTCCGTCTACTTTTCATCTTCCTCCTCGCAACTCTCTCTCTCTATTTACTGGCGGAGGTACACAATTATCGGTCGCACTAAAGATCAGACTGCGCTCGACGTGGGACACGGCTCGTCGCATGGGAATTGGGGTGACGCTGGGAAGGGGGGGAGAAGAGAGGGCGGGAGATGGCAAGGATTTACGTGGGAGTGGAAAAGCAGTGGTAAGGAGGAGGAGTGAGACTGAAGGAAAGAGGGGAAGGATATGACTTCCAAGAAACACTTGGCGGGACGTTTTTTTTATTTATTTTTTGGCGGACGATGCATGGAGAGAGAGAGAGGAGTGAGTGTCCTTCAAGTCCTTTTTGGACGAGGAAAACAAAAGACAAGCCGACCATCCCTCCCCCTCCATTTAATCATTTCCGCTCCCTCCCTTTAAGCAGGGCAGGAGAAGAGGGGCGGCAGAAACAAATGACACCCCGAACACTTTTTCGCCAAGAATGCACGCCAGGAAGCTCGGAATCCTTTCTCGATTACGCAACAGGGATGGACGAAAAATAAAGAGAATATCTTGTGACGGGAGCGATTTGCTTCGACGCAAAATAAATTACGACCCAAGTTGACAACTTAAAGGTTTTACGGAAGGGCTTCGCGACTTCTTAAGACTTACGTTGGTATGTTCCCTCACGATAAACCCTTGATCAAGCAGGTAAGAAATGGAGTCGAATGATAATATTTTGCAGCACTATGCGCCAGAATAATTTTTCAAGCATCGTCAAAAAACAACGCTAAGAATTCACAAAATATAAGAAGTCACAAAAAAGTTATATAAATAATACCGAGTTAAAGTATTTCAATAGAATCAGTATTCACTATGATATTCAATACTCATACATACGATTTTCTGAACGCGATATTAGTAGCAATAATATAGTTACAAAATAGAATAAAAATTAATATTTAGCCAAATACGTTTAGTTACGAAGATTTTCAGAGGACTTATTTCTTCGAAAATAGGAAATTTAGGAACACGCATTCCTCCCACGGCTATCCTCTCAGATTTCTCTCGCTGCTTGTGATTTTCCATCGTGTTTTAAAACACGAACTATAAAATGTCGTTGGTTCATGCCTCATTTAGCTAAAATTATAGTCACTAGTTGTCACCACAATACAAATCGCAACACATAACAACAAAATTAATAAATAGGGAACTATGCTTGCGGTCGTCAATCTTACCAATGGGTGAACACACTCCATGAGAAAAAAAAAGCAAAGTACACAGCTAATCCTTACTCAACCTGCCGTTCCTTTCGGGGTGGGAAAATTCAAAAACCTGTATCAATATTATATGTCGGAGTCAATAAGCATTGGCTCGGCTACACTTACTCCATCCACAATGCCCTATCCTTCTATACATGCATGCGGTATCGGTGGTCTGACACACCAGGATAATTTAGTGCCGTTTAAATTGATTATCATGTTTTAAGAAAGAAGCCTGCAAGCGAAAGGCCTAGATTTCATGGGATCGACCGCTTATCTCCCAAGATTACCCATGCGGCGACTCCCTAAGAGCGAGAGAGATGTACGTATGTAGATCTATTCCGGCCGATATCGTACTCCGACAATTTTTCCCAAGATACAAGAGGTGGATTCGACGAGGCGGGGGACTTCGAAGAAGAAAGGGGCATTAGACGAATCGGTGATGTTCATGACTCGTCGCAGCTTTCGCCGATGCTCCACCGCAGCAAGAAGGAGCAAAAAATATCTCCCTTCCTAAGACACATACCGAGATCAACACATGCTGAACGTTACCGTTCCCCGGCACTTCGGTCACTAAACTGTCACGTCATTCGTGCGTCATATCCGCCTCGACATCCACGTTCGAGCGACGAGATATTTGAAATTCAGACACGACTTTCATCCCCATATCCCCATATGAAGCGCCGGCCGACAGCATCAATGCGATTTAAAAGGCATGGCCCACGGGGATAAATGCAGAAAACCATTACCACATTAACAATTTCCCAAGCTGGTCGGGCAATAAAATTTCTCCTCCCGACAAGAGGCATTGGTTCTTCCAAGACAGCTAATCATGTGCATTAGAAAAATTCAATAAGCAGTAAGAGACGGGTTTTGAGGTCGACTACCTTCTTACCGCGATCAGCAGCATAACTTCTGGGGAGTTCACGTCTTCGACCGACGAAATCGACGTCTTCCCCAAAATGGCAGTGACTAAGTAATCAAAACGATGCAAGTTATGAGCGACGTTGGCAAAACTCGTCCTCAGGAAGTTGAACACATATTGAAAGGCTCTAACTTAAGATGTGTTAAGTCACGCGGGTCAACAAAATTTGCAGCCAGCAGCATTAACCTTTCTCGTAAACTCTGTAGCAAACTTTTCCATGTAATTTAACATTTTTTTCTTACTATTTCTCAAATCTGGCATCATCCTTTCCATGAGATATGTGATCTACAACGTCATCAAGTTACTCATGTCCCAAAAATATGTACTGTTGGTCATGGTTAATTATTAGCCAGATGAGGCTTGATTTAAACAGAAAAAAAGGAATTCTTGAACGATCACTTTTTAAAAACCTAAATAGCATAGCATTAGGCCGTGTTCCTAAAGGACTGGTAAAACAAGATATAACGGTTGAAAAATCCTGAAATGCAAGTAAATAGGAAAAACACCCAGAGATTGCTGTAATGAGACTATAAAGCTAAAAATATAAAAAATACTATAAAATAATAAAAATATATTCTAAAGTTAAAAAAAATTTATATCAGGGGTCACTGCGCTTCACACACCTGAGGGAGAGAGTGTCCACGAATTTGGGTTAGCGATTATAAAAATAATTTCTCACATTTGCACGGTTGGCGGGTCACTGGAGCGGTCGTCCCGCACACAAAACTCCGACATCGTGAATGAGACTTGCCTTGCGGACCGGAGTGTGAGAGCGAGCGGGTGCTGTCAGGCGTGTTTTCATGGGCGCGAACCGTTTGGGTTTTCTATTCCCTCCTCTCCCATGCCTCTTAAAAGAATGTGATGCGAGAATTCACACTGGAC
Source organism: Ceriagrion tenellum (assembly GCA_963169105.1). Taxonomy (NCBI): domain Eukaryota; kingdom Metazoa; phylum Arthropoda; class Insecta; order Odonata; family Coenagrionidae; genus Ceriagrion; species Ceriagrion tenellum. The sequence goes on from OY720634.1 coordinate 44,187,298, forward strand.
GTGCATGGGGTTGACGTGGAGGATATTTTTTCATCCCTCAGCATCACACCTTTAGGTCAGACAAAGGTGGCAAAATAAAGAGAGATGGACTTGGCTTTCATGTTGGTAATTTGTTTTTCCACGCCCCGTTGGCTGGTCGGGAGTGGGGTTGACAACATGCACGTCAGCAGATGGGTCATTACCGCATTGTTCTTTGGCTTCTTACGTAAACATGAATGAGGCACGTATGTAAAACTGAACGCTCCAGGTGCAGTGCAATATAGAAATCTAAAATAACTACGAAAATATAGAAATCTAAAAAAACTACGTGACATAGTTTGTTAAAAACTTCAAACGGTTTTAAGAAAACCAGCAATTCGTTTAGCGTAGCCAAGTCACCCACGTATCGTATTCGAAAGAAATATAAAGAGAAAGAACAGTACGAAGAAGCAATATCATCTTTCAGCCCTTGCTTCTTCAGATCCTTTCCCCATCATTCAAGTGCGGTAGCCTAACACCCCCAAACACAAGTTCTTGCCACAGTTGGCAGGAATATAAGTGGATGTAACACGGCCCGGGATGACTTTCCTCATCAATTGGTTGCGGCTGTAATTCCACGCTTCATTCGTTATTTGCCGCCAAAGGGGCCGAACTTCGGTGTCCAGCACCTTGATCGCCAATAAGGCTTCACATTAAACTCCGTTACAATTTGAGGAGACTGATTGACAAGTATTCAAGCAAGATAGAGCTATCTGTATTGCAAGACACCCAATGAACTTAATGCGATAAACTTGGACCCGGACGTAGAAGATAGAAGCGATAGCCCATCCAAGGGTCCACAGTTTACTCAATTATGACTTCCGTCTTAGCCTTCGTCCATTCATGAGTTGGCTACGCACTCTGCATTGTGAGGCTCGCGTTCGTGAATCCATATGCAAAGCCAAATGCAAACTAGCACTCAAAAAGAATGGGAGCTCCAAACTCTTGGACTGAAAATAGCTACTTCTTAACGACCAATATCGATAGAACGTTCAAAATCGCTCACTTGAACACTGGGTATACCAAAAGTATATGGTAGAAGCCTAATGACACGAGAGAATAGGTTTAGAGAAGGATATCTATTTATATCGAACAAACAGTTGTCAATGGGCACCAATGATCAATCCTCTGAGATAAATATCACCGCTTATGTGCTCATTTACATTTAAAGTGACATCTAATAATAACATCCAAGGCTGATGAAACCTTCAGGAGAAAGTACAAAATATATATAGAAGAAAAGAAACATTTACCTAAAATAAACATTTACCTAAAAAAAGAAGAAGAAATGAACATTTACCTAAAAGTCGTTCTCTACGGGTAATATTAATGCGGGTAGGCATACAAAAAATTCAATCAAAAATCAGTAAGATACGCATGTTTTTAACCAGATTTTTGGTGCATTTTCTACTCCAACGACTTTTCCAAATCGCCACATTCATGAGTTGCTGTAAGCGTACTTTTTCGTTTCTGAGATATTTAATATTTCTCCTCCAAAGGATATGGCACCGACCTACTTTGCCCGAGATTTTATCAGTAAGCACATTCTTTTCAGATAATTTACTCACATATCATCCGATATCACACAATCGAGTCGAACACAAAATCTTCAGATAAAGTACTAAGTAACAAACTTCATATATTAAAATTTACATCAATATGAAATGCGAAAACATTATAAATATTCCTCCACAGATATACACAATTATACCCATACAATTACGAATATCAATGTTCTAACATCAATGTTCAGCCCTTCAAAGTCGGTTTTTACAGTTTCTTAACTCCAATAGTAACCTAAGCTGCTCTATCATTCAAAGTGATTTTTATTTTTTCATTAACACATGTCTTACCTATCTACACTGCTTGCCAATCACCTACACATCTTCTCTACTTCCTATAATTGCCAGTATTTGACCGAACATTAACAGCCATCGGAATCCCATATCCGTGTATTATAAACAGTATTTGGCGAGATCGAGGAACAATATGAACGTTGCTGAAATGAAAGAAGTGTTTGTACTGTCGCCTTGAACGATATACGTCATTTAAAAGGGCAGTTAAAAATTAAGCCTTCAAACCGTTCACTTGAAACAAGTCGTGTAAACTACATATAGCTACACGAGTAAATAAACCATGAACAGTACAAAAACTTCTTCAATTTCAACGATCCCCATCTTCCTTCGTTTGTTTACCCCACGGATACCATAATAATGAAAATAATGAACTACCAAAAGAAATATGCCGCCGGGAAACCAGGAATTAACCTCCACAGCTATGAAAATAAAAAAAAAGGGAGAGATAGTCAATGTTATTGAACCGAGTTTTATTTCATTTATTAAAGATAGACAAATTGAGAGAAGGGTAGGAAATAAACTGAACGTAGGTAATGAGCTGTGGATACAAATGCAAAGGATAACCCGAAATAAAAGAAGCCTAAGGATCGGAACGAGGACACAAGCGAGAGCGGCGTGGGGGCGTTGAAAAAAGCTACAGGAGCCGAAGAAAAAATGGAAATCTAAATGCTCGCACGACGATGGACTCGGTTGGTTAATTGTGCGTCAAAAGACGTGATTAGTGACGGAGCGGGAGTCACGCAGCCTCCGGTGAGGGGAAGAGGAAACAGCTGGTGGCCATCCTTTAAATCCGGACGACACTCGAACGTCATACGATGCGCCCCAGGAAAAAATAACGAACAAGGATGAAGGATTCAATAGGGAGGACTCGCGACAATGATAGTCCCCTTGTGTTCCCAAGGCTTGAAAAACATTCCTTCTTCACAAGACGTAATTACGCAGGCGGATGTCCGCTGGTATTTTTCTGGAGGAAAAACTTCACTCGTATTCCGGTAGGCATTATTTCTGGGTACATATCCACCACAAAAAAGAAGCGATAAAACTGGTATACCGACGGAAAACATCTACATAAATATATACGAATAAATAAAGAAGTGGTAAAGATGATATAAATGAAGGAAAGTCAGAAAAAACGCTCAAGATAGATACGTGTACAATATTACTTCTCTGGAGAGGAAATTTTTTCACGCTTATCAACGAAATTTCACAAGAAACTCCGGCCTTATCTCAAACAGATTCTACAAAATAACAGTCATTGACTAATCTCCAGAAAAAATACTTTAAACATGAATTGGAATGCCTTCAATCATACTTACTTTAAACGTACCAGTAAAACATTAATAAAATGCACAACTATTGCGCATAATAACAAAAAACCATGCTTACGGTGAAACTGCATGGAATCGTGCATTTTAATTCTCTAGTAAAAGGATAAAGTTGCAACCAGCTGTATAAATAAATTGGATAAAGGTCAAAACAAATTCGCTAGTATGAAATTCATGAGGAAAAAGATATTTAACCTATTTTACTCATAAGACAATGGGTGTCGCCAATCAAACTGAGAATAAGAGGAGTCGAAGCTTACACAAGAATAGTGGGGCCAGCGTTTATTTCGAATAGGAGAGAATAATTAGGAATAATAATTAGTGTCTTCGCTACACAGACTTATACAAAGAACTACGTAAAACCATGGGAAAAAGAAACGAACTTCAATGCATATAAATTCTTCAATTCAACCAGAAAATGATTCCATGGGGAAAACAAGCCCCATGTTAGGTACCGGAATTACTAAAATGCACCATTCCTGCACCCACAGCAACGCAATCAAAGGCTTAGAGAGAATGAACCCCTGAAAAACATTTTAGTGGCGACTAACAAGGAATAATGTACTACAAGCCAAAAATAAGAGGCAGGATATAGTAGAACAGTATTTTCAGAAAATGAGAAAATATATTATCTTCGCTAGGCTCACTGTATTTAACAATTACTTCACCTGTGCCCAATAATTACATCATTATAACAATCAGCTAATTTGTATGATAGCGATGAAATAGGTAACGTCATGGAAAGGACGAAGGTCGTATTGTTTTAATTTTTGGAACCTATAGGAAGACAGGGGTTTAACATTCTGACCTCCCGACCGTGGCCTTTGGCATTTTGTCCACCTCCGAACCTTACCCAAACTAACCGACTATCTACCTGCCTGTGAAATTTAAGACCCTCAAAAAAGTGCACGGAGAGCCCACTGGGAGAGTAATGGGGATAGTAGCAATGAAGAGATAAAAAGAGTCCGTGACGCGACGGCGACGTAATAAGCCCCGTGGGAGTTGAGAGACGCCGTCAGGGAAGCGGGGGGAAGAGTGTGGAGTGGCATAGGCAGCGAGGAGGAAAGAGTGAGAGACAGTAGGGTAAAGGCATCGCAAAGTGAACGGAGAAATAAACTAAAAAAACAAAACCGACGAGATATTCGGAGTTCTACAAAGAGGAGTGCGCTGTTGGCAAGTCTTCGGAGCGGTGGGGATAGAGGGGAGCTGTCAAGTGCCTTGAAATGGAAAGAGTGGACGTAGGGGTGGGCCTGGGATGGAGAAGAGATAGGGAGGCGGTGGGGCCATCCACTGGGGGATTTGGAAGGTGCCAGGGGTCGGGAAGGATGGATGACAGGGTGAGGAGATGAACGGGGTGGACACGGGACAACC